>OX596073.1:50897139-51117416 GCA_951394005.1 Protophormia terraenovae
TGTTCATATTAATGTTGTCGTTTTTCTATTTTTCTTGATATTTATTCGTTTTTGTTTAAATAGTGGCTTAAGAACACGAGTCAAAAATGTGAATAAAAGCCAAGTTATAAAGAAGCCAAAGTATAAAAAGTAATAACAAAAACAAAAGAAAATGAAAAAAGAACAAATACCAAAGAAGGTAGTAAGACTCATAAAAATCCTTTTGCAAAGAAACAAAAAAAATATTTACAAATGTTGAAGAGTTATAATTTGGCTGAAGTTTAAGGAAAAGGAAAAAACAAGTATGAAAGTTATAGTCAAGCTCGACCATATGATACTCTACACTAAGGATTCTGAAATGGGTTCCGCACTAGAATATTTGAGCGGGGTCGCGAAGTTCATTTACTTTAACACAAATTTTAAAGCACTTAATTCACTATCCCTTCCGAATTTTATGATAGGAGGTATTGACATTATGCTTTTGTAATGATGTTTGCAACGCACAGAAAAAATATTCTAACATCCATTTGAAAGTATACCAATCGACTCAGAATTTCTGAGTCGATTTAACGATGTCCGTTCGTCTGGCTGGACGGTTGGCTTGCTGGTTGTCTCTCCATGTAAACCTTGTACACAAAGTGCTGGTGCAAATTTTGATGATAATTCGATGAAATTATACACATATATTTTGGTATAACGACGAAAGCTATTGAAATTGGTCATGGTCGGTCTATTATTTCACCTCGACCCCGGAATAGGGTTTTAACGCTTTCAAATGCCTTATTAATGTCACTATTTTAATAAAATTCGTTGCGAATAACTTTTATACAAAGTTGGATCGGAGTACAGCAAAATTTCTGGAAGATCGGTCCACAATTAGTCATAGCTCCCATATAAGGATTATTTTCGAAAATCACTTTAACTCGAAAAAAATCGCATATAAATGACAGTATAATAGTAATATTTGATACTGTTGCTGTAATATATAGAGTACCAAAATTCAAAATTTTGTATTCTTTGCAAATATATATAAAAATTTTTTTGATACGAAAGACTTTTTGCGAAAATTTATTTGATTTGAAAATGTATGCATATTATTTATTTTTAATGACATTTTATACCAGATTTTTCTAATGCTTAATTTCAGGTATTCACATTTGTCAACAGAAGCTCTGCAATTTCCCAAATAACTTTCAAAATATTCCAAAAATATGATTTAAAAACATGTTAAGGTATATCAAAAATGTAACTTTTTATTATTCCAGTTTTGCGATTTCATAAATTAGGAAAAAAAATGAAAATTTGTTGGAAAAATATATCAACTTTGGGAATCCCTGGTTCTTAGAGGAATAAATTTTCTGAATTCTTCTTTCCTGTAGAATATTTTGTATTTAGTTATCTTTCAGAAAAAAATATGAAAATGCTAAAGAAAATTGTTATATAAAAAGGGGAAAAATATACTTTTTTCAAATTAAAATAAATGCATTTAACTTTTAACACCGCATATTGGGGTAAAATGGGTCGAAAAAAATTCATTTTAAGTTTTTTTTTTTTGGCAGAATAAGAATGTCCGCCCGTTTGTCTACACATTAGAGTTAAATGGGTCGAAAATGGCACTTAATACAAGAAAAGATGATACACAAATTTTGATAATCACGTTCAATTTTTTTCTATTTGTTGGTTTGTAAAAAAATAAATTTTTATACCCATCATCAAAAGATTCCGTGTGTAACATATCAAAAAAATCATTTAAAACCCCATAAAGTATACATTTTCTGGGTCCTGGTTAGATTCTGAGTCGATCTAGCTATGTCCGTCCGTCTGTCCGAACGGGGCAACCTAGGGAGACGTAATTTGGCTCAAATATTTATATTATACGAGCGTAACCCGGTGCGCTTCGCTACCCCCTAATAGGGAATATAAAACAATTGCTACTGTTTAGGGGTTTTAAAAAGTGGGCGTAAAATATGGGCGTGAACCCAGTTCTTACATAGCCTTAAACGACCACCGTTACTGGTGCTATCTGTGTGTTAAATTTCTTAAAAATCGGTACAGGCGTTTGAGAGTTATAAAAAGTGGGCGTGGCATACAACCCAGTTCATACATAGCCTATAATGTCCAGCGGTAATGGTACTATCTGTGTGTCAAATTTGGTGAACATAGGTGTAACAGTTTAAGAGTTTTAAAAAGTGGGCGTAAAATGTGGGCGTGGCATCCAACCAAGTTTATACATAGCCTATAATGACCACCGGAAATGATACTATCTGTGTGTCAAATTTCGTGAAAATCGGTACAACCATTTAAGAGTTATAAAAAGTGGGCGTAAAATGTGGGCGTGGCATCCAACACAGTTCATACATAGCCTATAATGATCAGTGGCCCTGATACTATCTGTGTGTCAAATTTCGTGAAAATCGGTGCAACCGTTTGGAAGTTATAAAAAGTGGGCGTAAAATGTGGGCGTGGCATCCAATCCAGTTCGTACATAGCCTATAATGATGAGCGGCACTAATACTATCTGTGTGTCAAATTTCGTGAAAATCGATCCAACCGTTTGGAAGTTATAAAAAGTGGGCGTAAAATAAGGGCGTGTCATCCAATCGAAATCTTACATAGCCTATAATGATCAGCGGCACTGATACTATCTGTGTGTCAAATTTCGTGAAAATCGGTCCAACCGTTTGGAAGTTATAAAAAGTGGGCGTAAAATGTGGGCGTGGCATCAAATCGAAATCTTATATAGCCTATAACCACCTCTGGCACTGGTATTATCTGTGTGTCAAATTTCGTGAAAATCGGTTCAGTCGTTTAGACGTGATTGACGCACAAACAAACAAACAAACAAACAAACAAACAAACTTACACCTCATTTTTATAATATATATTAGGATTAGTACTGAAAATCGGTTAATAAACAAAAAAGTTATTGGCGAAATATTAGAAACACAGAGTGAAACTTGATGGTAGGTACATAGATTCGGCCGAGCCGAATATAACATTCACGCTTGTTAAAATTCTAAACATTTTTTGGCAGATTGTAATGTCCGTCTGGGGTTATATAGGTCGAAAATGGCACGTAATTCAAGGAAAGTTGATATTATTTTTTTTTGTTTTTCGGTAAAGAATTTTATTTTATATTGGTAAAAAAAATAATATACTTTTGGAATTTTAAGATTTTTTTTTAATTCTAATGTCCGTCCTTCCGTCCGACTGTTTATTAATTTTTATAAACTTGCCAATTCAAAATCGTTTATTTTTTCATTCAATAAAGATATCGACTTAAAATTTTTTTTCTGAATATATCTCGAAGAATTTATAGAATCACTTTTTAAATCGATCTAACGATGTCCGTCCGTCCGTCTGGCTGGCTGCCCATGTAAACCTTGTGCACATAGTACAGGTCGCAATTTTGAAGATAATTCAATTTGAAGATAAATTCAAAATTTGGAACGTGGGACTTTTATGATACAGGGACGAAGCCTATTGAAATTAGTTGTGATCGGTCCATTATTTCACCTAGCCCCCATACAAATGTCCCCCCAGAATTGAGTTTCAACACTCAAAAATGCCTTAATAATAAGAATATTTTAATGAAATTCGATGCTAAGAAGTTCTGTACAAGTACCAACCAAATTTTATGAAGATCGATCCACGATTAACCATAGCTCCCATATAAACCCCTGTTCCGAAAATCACTTTAACGTTCATAAACCCCATACTAATGTTAGTACACACAAAGAAAAAATATGGTTCCTGTGACCATAAACTAAGAGCAACATACTATGATTGCAATATATGATTCCAGGTTACAATAAGTATATTTGTACGTAATTATTATTATGATTCCAATTTATAATTTATTAGTAAGGTACATAACCTTATTAATAACTTTTAGTAAGTTTTGTAACCTTTTCTTAAGTACTGCTTTCAATTTCATAATGTTCTTATCATTTAATAACTCCATGTTATCATATATATCAAATAATTTCATCATATATATAATTCCATTCTATCATATATATGAACTAATTCCATCATAAATATAATTCCATTTTATCATATATATAATCCCATGTTATCATATATATAATTCCATTTTATAACATATATGAACTAATTTCATCATATATATAATCCCATTTTATCATATATATGATCCCATATTTTCATATTAATATTCATTTGTACCACGATATGTGGTACAATCATCACACTGAATAAAAGCAAAACTTGTCAATTTATATTTGTTCATATATAAACTAAATGAGAATTATAACGACTGGACTGATACACAAAAATTTGTATTCAAAAGGCATTTAAAGTTAATGGCTTAATGGTTCTAGAATTAACCAAATTTGTAAAATGAAATGAATGGTTATGTAATTAACTAAATTGTTATAGAATTGACTAAATGATTGGATTTATTCATAAATATGATTTCATATAAACATATTTAAATACATATTATAATTCAGAGAACCATATTAAAATTTTGATTGTGTGTAATCATTAAATGATTAAACAGAATCATAAACGTTGCTATTATGAACACAGTATATTTAAATCAATGAAAAACGGCTATATAATCATTGAATAGTTGTGGTGATCATGCTGTAACCATGTTTTTTCTCTGCGTGTATAAAGTTAATATTCGACACAAATAAGTTATATATAAGTAGAAATAACATTGCCAAACTTTATGACAATCGGTCCATAATTTACCACAGCTCCCATATAAAACCACTTCCGAGAATCGCCCTAAAGTGCATAAAATCAAGTAGATGTTAGTATTAACGCATTATTATGTATTTGCATATTTTATTTTACATTTAGTAAAAGTGTTGGTCTAATATAAGTCCTCTTCCCGAAATTTTATGGTCTTGACCGACCATACCTTTTTTTCTCGTTTTTGTATTAAATCTACTGGAGTTTTTAAGAAAAAAAAAAAACAAGTGAACAATATGTACTATTTTTCAGAACAAACATTCTGTGATGAATTCCATGAAAATGGAAATTTAATACATTAAAAAAAAAGAAAAATAACAAAAATATTACAACAAAATGTAATTTACAAAGACTTGAAGAAAAGTACACTGAAATACGTGAAATTGATGGATCCATTTAAATTTTTTACTATTTATTGCAAATAAAAAAAAATTTTGATAATAATTCTGTATCTCCCAAGCTAAAACTCAGATCGTATTGAAATGTATGGAAAAGTTGAAGAGGAGGACCTCTTCAGAAAAATTATCTTGTAATCAGCCTGTGATAACACGAGGTATGCTTCAGAATGTCAAAGTTGACTACCTCGAGTGTGCAAAGGTTTAAAAAAATAGTAAGTTCTACGAATTAAGTCCGATTTCAAAGATTTTTATACCTATTTAAAGTTCTTGACAAATTAATAGAAAAAATTGCCAAAAATTGATTTGTAAAAGCTTTTTAAATGAAGTTTTCAAAAATAAAATATTGATATTTATTGTATATAAAACATAAGAAATAATTGTGAAAACAAATTTACTTTTTTCATTCGTTTTTAACCGGGCGGGAACAATTTAGTGTCAAATCGATCTTAATATATTTCTGCAGTAAATATCGTCAGTAAATTAAAAAAAAAAAAAAAAACTCGTCACATTTTTTCATTAAACGATAAAAATTACGTTTTTTCTAAAATTCACCATTTTCGACCAATGGAAATCAATTCAAAATGCTTCACCATTTGTGAAGCCTTGTTTTTTGAAATATGTATATGAAGAAAAAAATGTTTTTTTAAAACTGTCACAGTTGTAAAAGAATAGTAATATATTTTTGTAAAAAATTTTATAAAAAACTGTATTTATTTTTTCATATTAATTTCAGAGTACCGAGTTTGAATATTTTTCACGTCTGGAAGAATTGAAATAATCGAAAAAGGTTTTTGGTATATTATTTTGGAATTTATTTCAAATTATACAATATTTTTTAAAAAATTTTCCTTGATATACTCCTAGACTTAATCCCGTGAAACGAAATTAAGTCCAGGCAAAAAATCAAAACTCAAGCGTAAATGATTTTTAAAATGTAATAATTTAACTTAGGCGTGTAAGCTTATTTTTCTATCTTTATCTTGTCAAGCACTTAAAATAAATATAAAAATCTTTGAAATCTGACTTAGTTTCTAGAAGTTACGAATTTTTGAAATGTTTACATACTCGAGATAGTCAACCAGCTTATCTGGTGTTATCACAGGGTAACTACAAAATGATTTTTCTGAAAGCTTCGGTCCTTCTCTATAACTCTTCCAGACATTTTAATTCAATCCGAGCAGTTGTTTAGGAGAAACAAATAAAAATGTTTATCTGAAGTCCAATATCTCATATAAAAAAAAACGATTGAGATAACGAATCAGGATCGTTGTAAAAGATGTTCATACCCGAGGTCCTTAACTTTGAGACTCTGTGTACCTGCATCTGATAAGTATATACAAACTTAAACCTTAAACTCGTCTATGACTATGTGCACAGTAGAGCAGAATCGAGAGTTTTTGAAATAAATCTTTTACTTTTAATCGGCTGTTGGATTTGCGTGAAATTATATAGGCATAGCAGAGGTGTGTAAAATATTAAATTTGGAAGGTGGATCCAACAGACCCCTCAGGGGCGGAGCTAAGAAGCCTTAAGTAGGGTTCCTTTGACATATAAAATTTTTGTTTCTCGTCCGATTTCAAATAATTTTATATATTCTTGTAGGCCTTGATAAGGATTGCAAAAGACATGCTTGCTTGTGTTATTTATCAATTTTACAAATTCTTGCTCCAAATTTTTTCATATATATCCCACTATTTCCAGCGGATTTTATTAGTTTTTTCTTTAATTAAGGAACAAAATTAATTATTGATTAAAGAAAATTTAAGTAAATTTCCTTACCGAGTCCAAAAATAAACGATTTTGAATTTGAAAATTGTAAAAAAATATGTTCCTTTGTGTTTTTTTACCGAAAAAGTGTCAACACTCTTTTTTCTCTAAATTAAAAGTTTCTTTAAAAACATATACAAATTTTATACTTTTCGGAAAGCTATCTTTAAAAAGATTATTTTAAAATAGAAAACAAGCCCCATAATCTAAGCGGTCATGGTACACACCCTCCCGAAATTGACCCATTTTATGTGAAAGTTTTGACTTTAGTCTATATTTTCTAAAATCCCAAAGCACGAATCTGCAAACGTAATGCAGTTTAGGAATCTACAATATGTTGTTAAAAGTTTATATTTATTTTATAGCCGAAAATGTGAAAAAAATCCATTTTTGGGATTTTCGGGATTTTTGGGAATTGTGATATTCCTTTTACAAAAATCTTAAGATTTTTTACACTTTCTTTAATTCAAAAAACAGGTCTACAAGAATATATCAAAATATTTGAAGTCCGACGAGAAACAAAAATTTGACAAGTGATTAAACATTTTATATGTCAAAGGTACCCTACTTTAAGATCCTTTAGTTTCGTCCGTCAGGGGTCTGTTGGATCTTAAAATTTTGCATAAATAACTTTCTCAAGAACCTCCATAATTTAGGATGAAAATGGGACGGTTATAATCAGGAAAAATGCTACTCCAATTACAAAATAACTATTCTTAATGGAATATCTAAAGAACTGTTATAGTGAGAGCTCTCAAATATTTAGAAACTACAAAATAACTATTCTTAATGGGATATCTAAAGAACTATTATAGTGAGAGCTCTCAAATATTTAGAAACTACTTCCTGATCATATTGCATTGATGATAGGACTCGGAAAAAGGATAACCCCCATACCAGGTGCAGATCCAGCTCAAGCTTTTGGGTGAGAAAACTATAATTATTTTCTTAACTATTTTCTTCAATTGTTTGATTTAGTGCAGATTTTTCATTAAGCGTTTTCATTTTGTGAAGTGAAATTTCCCTTTTTCCCTCCTCGTGAATCCGCGCCTGCCCCATACAAAGCAAATATTAATTTTTGCTTATCTAAAGGAGTGATTTAGTAAATCCATCTAAAACATTTATTTTGCAACGTAAAAAAAATGTTAAAAAAAGTTTTATTTCGCCGTCATAAAATAAAACTCATTTGAGGAGTTTTATTTTTCCCGTACCGCAATATGTAGAGTAACCACCTTAATTTTTCACTAGAGAATCAATAAAAAATGTAATTTATAAGCTAGGGATATCAGTTTTACGTGTATTTTAATTGACTGAAAAATCCCGTAGAACAGACAAGCAAATTTATTTTGTCGCCGTATAATTAATTTTATTAATAAGTATAAGTTATCATGGTGTTTAAAGGCGCCCATAGACACATACTGCAGAGAGTTACTGCCAATGAACCCTCCGATACGTGTGTGATTGACTATTTTACTACACATTCATCAATCAAAATTTAATTTTAGTGAAAAAATTCGATTTAATACTAAAAAAATTAATTTTTTAGTATATTTATTTTTGAAATTTTCATAAAAGAAAAATAAAACTTCAAACATGCATTCAAAATATTTGTTTGCAGTATGAGTTAATTTTGAAATCAAAACGATTTTGATTTTTTATACTTCATTGTCGGTGTGACGCACACATGTAAAAGCTCTCTCAATTTTACTAACACACACTTATTGCAGGAGCTTATGCAGTATGTGTCTATGGGGTGCTTAATGTTTTTCTTCTGTATTGAATACTTATTTGATTTAAGGAACTAATGCCAATTAAAATTTTCTTGTAATTTTATATAAAAAAGGGAATTTTTATGAATAGTACAAGTGATCTTTTCTTCATTGGAGTCTTTTATGTAAAGCACCCCATAGACACATACTGCATAAGCTCATGCAATATGTATGTATTAGAAAAATTGAGAGAGCTTTTCTATGTGTGTGTCACATACATATAAAAGCTCTCTCAATTTCACTAATACATACATATTGCATGAGCTTATGCAGTATGTGTCTATGAGGTGCTTAACTCAAGCCAACATAAGTTTTCATATAATTTATATCGGACTATAGATAGAAAATAAAAGGGATCATAGTTTAGTGTTTTTTTTTTCTTTTTATTATTGGAAACTCACTCACCTACACTCCTACCCATTAAGGTAAGTGCATGCATGAATATATGTATTTATTAACATGTTTGTTTAATGCTTCTTCTTGCCTTTTTTTATAAAGGATGAATTACTTAACATAAAAACCGACTTTTTATTATAGTCTTCTTTTCTTTTTTCATTTATATTCTCACCAAATTTCGTTTTGCATCCTTTCTTATAATTTAAAATTTTGCTTTGGTTTGTGTAATGTTTATATATTAATGTGTATGTATGTTATAAGTGAAAGGGAGGGAGAAGTAAATTTTGTAAGAAAGTGCATATCGTCAACTAAAATACAAGTGGCTCTAATTAATATTTCAAAAACTCAACAAACGATGAAAAGGGTTACACCTACATCTTTTAGTATTACTTAAAATATGTTCACTTTTTTAAATACATATATCGTCCAGTCCATGAGAAAACGCCCAAAAATATTTTTTATGTCTTTCGATTTTGCTAATATTTGGCATACGCATACCCTATGGAGCCATTTAATAAAGGTAGAAATTTTTCAAAAATGCATCCCAAAATTGCATTTGCATTATGAATGCATTTTTATACCTTGTGCTGATGTTTGTAACGCACAGAAAAAATTATCAGAACCGTTTGACTCAGAATCACTTTCTGAATCGATTTAACGATGTCCATCCGTCCGTCTGGCTGGCTGTCTGTCCATGTAAACCTTGTGAACAAATTACAGGTCGCAATTTTAAAGACAAATGTCCTCCCGGAATAGGGGTTTAACGATCCTAAATCGTGAATAAATTTACGAATTTTTTAAAATTAAAAAAAAAAAAAAATGGAGATATTTAAATGGTTCCATCGGATATATGCGTACCAAATATGAGCAAAATCGGATGACGCTCCGTAAAAAAATTGTCATTTTATATAAATCTCTCATGGAATGGACGATATATTTTTAATTTTACAAGTTTTCTTCTGTTACTGAAATTTTTTTTTAATATCTGTTAGGGCCGTTTTCATTTTAGATGACAATATTAATATTAAGAATGCTGACCGTGTGTTATGTTAAATACACGCTATATAGTTTTATACTCATAGGTACTGCCTTTTTATGTATCTTTATACCTTTTTTTTTTAAGTAAAGGCGAACAAAAATAAAACTACGTGTGAGCATCTATAATTTTGTTTTTAAATATTAAAGTTTTTTAATTTTTTCAGTCATTAATTTGATTATACCCTCACACAGTGAACTGAGCCCATACTAAAATTGGAAAAAAGTAGAAGGAAACTACGCAGTCGGAAAAAGGAGGGATAAAGAGTCAAACTAAAATACTTTATTTTTGATCCACAAGGCATGCCACTCGCATTCCAACATTATTTCTTTTTTACACGGTATGTAATTAGAGGCAAGGCCTTCCCTTCTCCCTTCCAAAAAGAAGCGAGAAGGCAAGGACTCATAAATATAAAAATATTCTCTCTTATGTTCAATGCTTTTACAAAAAGGAATTAAAAAAAAGACATGCGGACTCCTTCTTAAAAATCACTTAAAATAAGACTAAATGATTGTGAGTTTTGTAAGTCTCGAAATTACAATTTTTTTCGGTTTTAAAATGAGAGTTAATAAGTAAGTGATACACCTTCTATTTCATATCTAATAAAAGGGAAACAAGGCCTGCAGGGAGAAAGCACTAACATATTTTCCTGCTGGGCAGGGCTGTCAGATGTGGCGATTTTTCGCCAAACGTGGCGATTTTTAATTGCTCATGGCAACAGAATTTTCCGTTTTGCGACATGGCGATTTTTAACAAGGTGGCGTTCTTTTTTAACCCACGGTTGTCATTGGTAGGATGTTATTCTTTTATACTTCTTTTTCATTCCTTTGGAAGTACTTCCCTTAAAACTATGTTTATACAATTTTTTAATAAAAATTCTGTTTTTGCCCTATTAAAAAATAATAAAAAAGCTTTAAAATTTATAAAATTTAATTTTTGTTACAAATTATTATCATTTTTTCCCGCTAAAAATTCATTTATTTTCATTTTTTTGGAAGTAATTATTAAGAACTTCCAAAAATTTTTAAAATATGCACTTTATTCCACTTTTGAAGTTGTGAAAATATTCTTTTTTTGGAAGAACTTCATCGTTTTTTGCTGGGAAACTATAAAAAATACAAAACAGAAAAAAATTCCCAATTAATAAATTAATTAAATCAATGAAGTAGATGATTGAATGAATTAAAAATGTGTATAGGAAAAAAAATCATACCAAAATTTATTTCTTATTTTATTTTTTCTTGAACATATTTAGTAAATTTTGATGCAAAATTAAAAAAACTGAGTTAATTGTAAAAAAGACGGTAATAATTTTTTCTGTGATGTATTTCTAATTAATTAATTTTAGGTATACATGGGTATTTTCTAGAGTATTCATTTTACTCGACTTTTTAATTGTTCGAATAATCAAATAACTCGAAAATGCAGTTTTTAAGTTACTCGAATAGTCTAATAAAGATTTTAAGTTACTCGAGTTATTCGATTAATTTATACCATAAAATTTTACTCGATTTTTCAATAAAATAAAACAAAAATATAGCTTAAAATAAGGAATAGTCTCTCCAAAATAATAGAATAATTAAATTTTGCTTATATATTTGTAAATATTTGTTTATTTTGCTTTGATAATGCCGTTGCTGCTCTAAATTTAATATATTCAGTGATAGTTAAATTGATAAAAATTAAAATTAATCAGAGTTTTTATCCATTTTGGAATATTTGCGATTTTGTCTCATAACCTCACTTTTTAATTTGGACACATACTAACCTATGTACAAAAGATGTTTTCAGTTATATACAAAGTATTTGTACAATATTTTTAAGTATCGGAGATCTACTAAAGATTTATTTCGAGAATAAGGTTTTATAATTCATTGTTTAATTATATTTAATATTTGGAAGGCCTTAAGATGATCATTTAAAATTATACAAATGTATAAAGTTCGTAATATAAACTTGTATAACAAATTAGTCAAATATGAAATTAGTTTGAAATAATTACTTTTTTCTCCATTTAATAGACAAATTTATTGTGAATTTAAAAGAATAATAATAATTCTTTCTCTCAAATGTACGCGTACGAATTATAATTGGCTCTATTATGAATTAAACCACAATTTCTACCAAAATGTAAAATATTTTATTTTATATATTATTTGGATTTTTCTCCGTTAGACTGTGAAAGAATTGCGAAAATATATTTATTAGTTTCTGAGTTATTGCATTTTGAAAATGAGAAAAAGCACTTTGGACTATCCTTTTTTCAGCTATTCCTAAATAAAGAACGAGTTTACATGCTAAACTTATTTTTAAGTCGAAATTCTTACTATAATACAAATTTCATTTAAACTATCACATCCTCTATACGTATTTTAAGCTAAATTTTTTAGAAAACTAAAATTTAAACATCATAAAAATTAGTTAAGAAAGGAAATATTTAAAATATTTTTTTGCTCGAATTATTCGATTAATCGGAATAATTTGCTCGAATAAATTGTTACTCGAAATTCTTGATTTTAATTTAATCGAACAATTATTTGATTTTCATTCGTCGATTAATCGAACAAACAATACTCGAGTGAATACCCTAGTATTTTCACTTTACTGTGAATAAAATCAAAAGTTGTGCTTCAGTATTACCAGCTTTTTTATCGACCAGTGTTATTAATCTTTAATACACTGTAACTTTAATATTTTCAATAGACAAAAACTTGAAACATTAAATACAAAATCCATAATATAGACAATTTTTAAAACAAACCTAGTACAAAAATTGGCATATAAAAAAATGTGCTGCATAGAAATCATTTCAAATTATTAAACACTATTAAGACTTAGGTTGATTTCTACTGACTTAGGTTGATTTCACAAATAAATTTTAAAAAAATGTTAACGACAAAGTTTCGACAGGGGACCGAAACCGAGCGTCTTCGGATTTGCTTTACACGCATTTACATTATGATTCCTTTTGAAATATAAAAAAATTATATAATCCGGAACAAACAAATATTTTAGAAGTGAAAGATGAATGTTACCCCCTTTTTGGAAAAAACACCAAAAATGTGAAATATTTTTTAATTTTGAACTTCAGAATAATACAACTTTTTAACAGATTCATATATTTATGTGATTCTTGCAGCAATATTATTAAGAATTATTACAAATTTTGTAGGAAATCTAGTGGATTATTTTCAAAAAGTTTTGTGACCCAAAATCTATGTATATAAGACTGCACCAAAATTTACCAACTTTCGAATTTTGACCGTAACTCCCTTTTGAATCGTTCTTTGATTGCAAAAACATACTGTGTGAATTATTAGTGAAATTGGATATCGTTAACCCGTGCCGCATCGCACCTGAAGTTTGTAGGGTGCGTTTAATATGAGTTGGTCTTTTTGCAGTTTTCAGAAAAATGCTGCTATTAAATACTTTGTTTTGCTCCTAAATGTTAAAAATTGTAATCTACACATAATTATTTATCAAATAACAATAAAAAAAGAAAATCGATGTCAAAATATTAAAGTTATTACAAATTCCTCAGACCATTAATGTGTTTTAGAACACTTGTGTTAGGAGTGTACAACAAGATTTTTAATTTTTTGATAAATGTTTAAATACAAAGCTATTTTCAATTCAATTTGAACCATAATTACTGTAAAATATATTTTTGTTTCCGCAGAATAATCCACACCTTTCTATGCTCGGTTACAAATTGTTTACATTTTTTAAGAACGCTTTAAAACTCCATTTTAAAACTTTAAAAAGGTTTGTTAAACAAATTTCAAAAAAAGTTCGAAACAAACAAATTTATAAATAATAATATAGAAAAAATATTAAAAAAGAATTAGGTCAATACCTTATATGACTAAGCCGTACCTGCGATTTGAATTCTGCGGATTTCGGAAAAAATGCATTTTTTGCAGTTTTTAAGATATAAAGTCAATTTGTTTTGAACTGATACTCAAACTAAACAAAATTATTATGTGATAAGTTAAAACATATGTCGAGAAATACATTCCAAAGTTTAAAAAAATCGGACAGGATTACCTTTAAAATACGGAAGTCAAAAGTCAAAAATAGAAGAAATTACAATTTTTAAGAAAAACATTACAAAAAGTTAATTATTTTTGCATGGATTTCTACAAAATTTAATGGAAATATAACTGAAGGCAATTTTGCAAATTTAACGCAGAGATCACCACCTTAAAGTATACCGTCCGACTCAGAATCACTTTTTGAGTCGATTTAACCATGTCCGTCCGTCTGGTAAGCTGGCAGACTAGCTGGCTGTTAATTTGATGAAATTTGGTACATATGATTTGTTTTATTTTTTTTATTTTTTTTTTTTTTTGCACAAGGACGAAGCCTATTGAATTTGGTCATGATCGGTCCATTATTTCACCTGGCCCCCATACAAATATGCTCCCGGAATAAAGTTTTAACACTCATTAATACCTTAAAAATATGAATATTTTAATGAAATTTGACACAGATAAATTCTATATATAAGTATAAATTCGTATGCCAAATTTCGTGAAGATCGGTTCATAATTGACCATAGCTCCCATATGAACCCTTCTTTCGAAAATCACTTGTACGTGCATAAATCCCATAAAAATGTTAGTATCTTCAACTTAATATTCGACATAAATAAATTTTATAAATATAAATGACAGTTTATTTAATGAAAATCGGTTCATAATTTATCATAGACCCAATTTCAGAAATCACCCAAAAGTCCATAAATACATGTGTATGTTAGTATCGATGTAATATTCTGTATTAGAGTGATTCCATATCAAAACGAAAATTCTCTACAGATATTTAGTATTGCAAATCACAATTTTTCTGAGTAAAGAATCCCCCCTATCCAAAAATATGATGTTTCAAAAATCAAAAAGCGGTTGGATTTTTTCTAAAAGCAATCACACTTTATTGCTCATAACTTCTAAAATATACATTGTACAATTCTTATTTTTATTTTAAAACTACAAGTAAAACATTTATATACTTCGAAAGTTCAAAGGTCAAAATCGATAATATAAAGATTAAAGCTCAATATCTCAAAAAAAAAAAAAAAGGTATTTTAAAATTCTCAAAAATTTCATAGAATGATAACGGATCCCTTCTCTATATTTGTGCCAAATTTCAAGTTGGAGCCTCTATTGGTTTAGAAGTTATGAAGCAAAATACAGAAAAAAGCAAATTTTTTTTATGTAAAATTTAAAATTTTTGTAAGTGAATTTAATTGAAATCGGAGATGTCAAATCCGATTGCTGTTCGTTTTCACATGGAATCACTCATTAGTATGTTTTATTTTACACATAATACAAGTATCGGTCCACAATTGGCCCTTTCCAAATTTTGCTACACGTAGACAATGGTGAAAGGTATCATATGGTCGGGCTTGACCGACTATACCTCCTTTTCTCGTTTGTCATATTTTCTTTGTTCAAACATGTAATTTTATAAATTTCGGATATTTTTCAAAATATATAAGGTTTTAATGTACCATAGGAATAGTCTATCTTATTACTATTGAAGATAATGCATTAAAAGCCAGAGGGTCAATTATGTGCACTTAGTTCCCAAAAGGTCAAATTAGTAATTTTTGCAAATAAGTCGCATGGAAGTACTTATTATACTTAAATATTGATAAATTTGTGAAAAACTATAATAAGCACATTTAAAACCGCGATAATAATCGAATAAAAAGGAGTTTTTGAAACTTAGCCGCCATTTTATACCAATTCCCCGTTTTTTTTTTTTTTTTTTTTTTTTTTTTTTTGATAAATTTTTGCTTTTGAGGACATTTATATCCTCAACTAACCATTTATTTGCCGTTAAAATTAATTATTAATTAAATTAAAATGACTACACATATCAATCAGTAGTATTGAATGAAACCTTTCCAATGCACTATGGTTTCAATGACCACTTTTTTTTTGGCCAAAAATACCAAAACGGAAAAAAACAAATTATCATATTTGAAATATGATTTAAATGAAAATCAAAACAATTTAATGTATTTATTTTGTATTTCAAAAATTAAATTCATTTTGACACTTTTTAAGCGTCAGAAGTACAGTCATTCCAAAGGAAGTTTACAAATATTTCAATTATAACTCAATTTTGCTTTAGCAGCATTTATTTTGACACACAACTATATTTTAGCAATATCTGCTATTTTATTTTATATCCTGGCATTTTTGTTCATTGGTTAGACCTTTGTAAATGATAAGAATTTCCAATGCTAATTTATACGGAAAAGATGGATTTTCCCGAAAATCGCAAAAAATCGCAGAACGAGACAATATATATTATCCAGATATATGTTTATTTATTTTCGTTCAGTTTTTCTTTACCAATTTTCACCAAAAACTTGCAGGTCTAATGAAATGAAAAATTTCTTACGAATCCAATTTCATTTTGGGTTTTGTAAAACTAACTGTATTTTTCTAAGACGCCAACAAGTTCTTACTGATTTCGTATTCAATTATAAAAGTACTTATACTAAGAAATATTTTCCGTATTAAACTTATTTAAAAAATTGTTGTACTCAATAATTATAAATTAATGAAAACCGTTGAAAAAAGGCACCTTTTTTATACATATTTTAAATTTGCTTAAGAAACTAAACTTTGACCTGTTGTATTATGAAGACAAATTAGTAAAAGTAGCAAAAAACTTAATTTTCTGGAGTTTTGAAGTGTTTGCTACAAACCTACGATAATTAAAACACAAATACAAAATGTTACCAAAATTAGTTTTGGCAAAGAAAAGTGGTCCGCGAAACCATAGTGCAATGATACCCTAAAATAAAATTTACAATGGAAAATGTCCAAAATATTCAAACTTTAATAAAATACTATTTAAAATAAAATTATTGAAAATTTTACTAAAATTTTAATTTCACGAGAATGAAAACAAATTTTTGAGATATTTATTTTTTACTCAATATATATTAGATGTCGTTTTTCCATCATATGTTGCAATTTTTTTGGCAAAAAGTTAAAAATTATGTATACTGTCGATCAAAAACCATATTTTTGGAGGAATTTAAAAATGGTACAGCTAACGTAAATGAAATATTTTGGGAATGACTTTAAAACACATCAGTCTTTAACTTTAGGAGGGAACATTGTGCAACTTTTTTTGCCCCCATACAAATCAAGGCACTTTAATGTATATGTGTGTTGTATACACAAAAATTTATCGTTTTCTTCTGCCTGATTGTACGTACCATCATTGAAATTAAAAGTTTCTCATTTTTTGCCTTGCATTCCGTATTATATGAAGTATAACTTTATTTGCTTTCTACGCTTTTAATTGAATAAATTATATTAAAAGTAAGTGTTTTTTTTTCCATATTTGTATTGCTTTAATGGGTTACTGGCGTAAACAAACTAAACAGCTTCTTACAGACGTACTTAAAAGTTGGAGTGTTACGTGTTTGTCTATAAAGTTTTTATTAACAAAAAATCATTTTACTCTACTACAAACATTATAAGTTTATAACGCAACTGATTTACTTGCGAACTAAGTTATCCATAAATCGATAAAATTACATACATATGGGCAATTCTCTTTTTACGTTCATTTTTATGAAACCGATCGTCAACCTCAAATATTTTATTAAACTTCTGATTTTTTTAAACAACTTGTGATGCAATTATGTTAACAGCACTTGATGGAGTAACAACAATAAAAATTTAAGAGCTGAAACGGTTCCATGTGGCACCGGTAAGCACTCAAATTCAAAAAATCCAAAAAAGCGTTTGAAACTAACAAGTTTTCTTCTTTCTTTTGATTGTTGTAATCGTGGACTTTAGCATATGTGTCGAATTCTTCTAATTTAAACCACAAACACTTGACCAGTCGTTGACCAGTGCTGAAGTACATTGTGGACAAGTTTTAAAACAAAATTTCAAATTTTTTTGCAGTTTTTTTTTTAGAAAATTCGCGTCGTTTAGTGTATCACAGAATATAGGATGGAGGTTTATTGCCTCCATCCTATGAAAATGTATCTCGTTATTGTGTCCTGAATAGAAATGTTTCCAAATTACATTTTAATATCATAGTGGCGCGATAAAATATTAATTTGGAAAAATTTTATAAAATTTTTAAAACGATCTAAAATTTTGCGATTTTTTTTTTTTTTTAATGTTTTAGTAAGCGAATTATTAATGTCCTGACATCGCGGTGTCTTAAATATTTCGTAAATCGTCGAGACACACCCAAGTGGCAAACAAAAATAATTAGACGTATAAATTTAACGCAACCCTCAAAATTTTTCTAAGTGTACTTTTGTCACGAAAACTTTATTTTATAGTAAGAAAATTAATATTTGCAAATTTTTATACCCACCATCAAAAACCAATCAATACACCTCCCACATATTAATTTTGTCATTCGTAGGAAACTAACGCCTCTAGTTTCCTTATAAAATGAGATTTTAAGTTTTCATATAAAAAATCGATTTTTGTTAAGAAATATAAGTGATCACAGATTTTTATCCTTTTGGCTTTAGCGCCTCTAGTTTCATTATAAAATGAGATTTTAAGTTTTCATATAAAAAATCGATTTTTATTGAGTGATTACAGATTTTTATCCTTTTGGCTTTAGCGCCTCTGGTTTCATTATAAAATGAGATTTAAAGTTTTCATATAAAAAATCAATTTTTGCTAAGAAATATAAGTGATCACAGATTTTTATCCTTTTGGCTTTAGCACCTCTAGTTTCATTATAAAATGAGATTTTAAGTTTTCATACAAAAATCGATTTTTTTTAAGAAATACAAGTGATCACAGATTTTTATACTTTTGGCTCTAGCGCTTCTAGTTTCCTTATAAAATGAGATTTTAAGTTTTCATATAAAAAATCGATTTTTGTTAAGAAATATAAGTTATCACAGATTTTTATCCTTTTGGCTCTAGCGCCTCTAGTTTCCTTATAATATGAGATTTTAAGTTTTCACTTAAAAAATCGATTTTTGCTAAGAAATATAAGTGATCACAGATTTTTATCCTTTTGGCTCTAGCACCTCTAGTTTCCTTATAAAATGAGATTTTAAGTTTTCATATAAAAAATAGATTTTTGTTAAGAAATATAAGTTATCACAGATTTTTATCCTTTTGGCTCTAGCGCCTCTAGTTTCCTTATAATATGAGATTTTAAGTTTTCACTTAAAAAATCGATTTTTGCTAAGAAATATAAGTGATCACAGATTTTTATCCTTTTGGCTCTAGCACCTCTAGTTTCCTTATAAAATGAGATTTTAAGTTTTCATTTAAAAAATAGATTTTTGTTAAGAAATATAAGTGATCACAGATTTTTATCCTTTTGGCTCTAGCGCCTCTAGTGATCACAGATTTTTATCCTTTTGGCTCTAGCGCCTCTAGTTTCCTTATAAAATAAGATTTTAAGTTTTCATATAAAAAATCGATTTTTGCTAAGAAATATAAGTGATCACAGATTTTTATCCTATTGGCTCTAGCACCTCTAGTTTCCTTATAAAATGAGATTTTAAGTTTTCATATAAAAAATCGATTTTTGTTAAGAAATATAAGTTATCACAGATTTTTATCCTTTTGGCTCTAGCGCCTCTAGTTTCATTATAAAATGAGATTTTAAGTTTTCATATAAAAAATAGAATTTTGCTAAGAAATATAAGTGATCACAGATTTTTACCCTTTTGGCTCTAGCGCCTCTAGTGATCACAGATTTGTATCCTTTTGGCTCTAGCGCCTCTAGTTTCTTTATAAAATGAGATTTTAAGTTTTCATATAAAAAATCGATTTTTGTTAAGAAATATAAGTGATCACAGATTTTTATCCTTTTGGCTCTAGCGCCTCTAGTGATCACAGATTTTTATCCTTTTGGCTCTAGCGCCTCTAGTTTCCTTATAAAATGAGATTTTAAGTTTTCATATAAAAAATCGAATTTTGCTAAGAAATATAAGTGATCACAGATTTTTATCCTTTTGGCTCTAGCGCCTCTAGTTTCCTTATAAAATGAGATTTTAAGTTTTCATATAAAAAATCGATTTTTGCTAAGAAATATAAGTGATCACAAATTTTTATCCTTTTGGCTCTAGCGCCTCTAGTTTCCTTATAAAATGAGATTTTAAGTTTTCATATAAAAAATCGATTTTTGGTAAGAAATATAAGTGATCACAGATTTTTATCCTTTTGGCTCTAGCGCCTCTAGTTTCCTTATAAAATGAGATTTTAAGTTTTCATATAAAAAATCTATTTTTGTTAAGAAAAATAAGTGATCACAGATTTTTATCCTTTTGGCTCTAGCGCCTCTAGTTTCCTTATAAAATGAGATTTTAAGTTTTCATATAAAAAATCTATTTTTGTCAAGAAAAATAAGTGATCACAGATTTTTATCCTTTTGGCTCTAGCGCCTCTAGTTTCCTTATAAAATGAGATTTTAAGTTTTCATAAAAAAAAATCAATTTTTGTTAAGAAATATAAGTGATCACAGATTTTTATCCTTTTGGCTCTAGTTTCCTTATAAAATGAGATTTTAAGTTTTCATATAAAAAATCGATTTTTGCTAAGAAATATAAGTGATCACAGATTTTTATCCTTTTGGCTCTAGCAGCTCTAGTTTCCTTATAAAATGAGATTTTAAGTTTTCATATAAAAAATCGATTTTTGTTAAGAAATATAAGTGATCACAGATTTTTATCCTTTTGGCTCTAGCACCTCTAGTTTCCTTATAAAATGAGATTTTAAGTTTTTATATAAAAAATCAATTTTTGCTAAGAAATATAAGTGATCACAGATTTTTATCCTTTTGGCTCTAGCGCCTCTAGTTTCCTTATAAAATGAGATTTTAAGTTTTTATATAAAAAGTCAATTTTTGCTAAGAAATATAAGTGATCACAGATTTTTATCCTTTTGGCTCTAGCGCCTCTAGTTTCCTTATAAAATGAGATTTTAAGTTTTCATATAAAAAATCGATTTTTGTTAAGAAATATAGGTGATCACAGATTTTTATCCTCTTGGCTCTAGCGCCTCTAGTTTCCTTATAAAATGAGATTTTAAGTTTTCATATAAAAAATCGATTTTTGTTAAGAAATATAGGTGATCACAGATTTTTATCCTTTTGGCTCTAGCGCCTCTAGTTTCCTTATAAAATGAGATTTTAAGTTTTCTAAGCGCTTCTAGTTTCCTTATAAAATGAGATTTTAAGTTTTCATATAAAAAATCAATTTTTGTTAAGAAATATAAGATGATTTTTATCCTTTTAGCTCTAGCGCCTCTAGTTTCCTTATAAAATGATGTTTTAAGCTTTCATATAAAAAATCGATTTTTGTTAAGAAATATAAGATGATTTTTATCATCTTAGCTCTAGCGCCTCTAGTTTCCTTATAAAATGAGATTTTAAGTTTTCATATAAAAAATCAATTTTTGCTAAGAAATATAAGTGATCACAGATTTTTATCCTTTTAGCTCTAGCGCCTCTAGTTTCCTTATAAAATGAGATTTTAAGTTCACATAAAAAATCGACTTTTGCTAAGAAAAATAAGTGATCACAGATTTTTATCCTTTTGGCTCTAGCGCCTCTAGTTTCCTTATAAAATGAGATTTTAAGTTTTCATATAAAAAATCGATTTTTTTCCTTATAAAATGAGATTTTAAGTTTTTATATAAAAAATCAATTTTTGCTAAGAAAAATAAGTGATCACAGATTTTTATCCTTTTAGCTCTAGCGCCTCTAGTTTCCTTATAAAATGAGATTTTAAGTTTTCATATAAAAAATCGATTTTTTTCCTTATAAAATGAGATTTTAAGTTCACATAAAAAATCGACTTTTGCTAAGAAAAATAAGTGATCACAGATTTTAATCCTTTTGGCTCTAGCGCCTCTAGTTTCCTTATAAAATGAGATTTTAAGTTTTCATATAAAAAATCGATTTTTGCTAAGAAATATAAGTGATCACAGATTTTTATCCTTTTGGCTCTAGCGCCTCTAGTTTCCTTATAAAATGAGATTTTAAGTTTTCATATAAAAAATCGATTTTTGCTAAGAAATATAAGTGATCACAGATTTTTATCCTTTTGGCTCTAGCGCCACTAGTTTCCTTATAAAATGAGATTTTAAGTTTTCATATACAAAATCGATTTTTGCTAAGAAATATAAGTGATCACAGATTTTTATCCTTTTGGCTCTAGCGCCACTAGTTTCCTTATAAAATGAGATTTTAAGTTTTCATATAAAAAATCGATTTTTTTTAAGAAGTCTAAGTGATCACAGATTTTTATCCTTTTGGCTCAAGCGCCTCTAGTTTCCTTATAAAATGAGATTTTAAGTTTTCATATAAAAAATCGATTTTTTTTAAAGAAATACAAGTGATCTCAGATTTTTATCCTTTTGGCTCTAGCGCCTCTAGTTTCCTTATAAAATGAGATTTTAAGTTTTCATATAAAAAATCGAATTTTGCTAAGAAATATAAGTGATCACAGATTTTTATCCTTTTGGCTCTAGCAGCTCTAGTTTCCTTATAAAATGAGATTTTAAGTTTTCATATAAAAAATCGATTTTTTTTAAAGAAATACAAGTGATCACAGATTTTTATCCTTTTGGCTCAAGCGCCTCTAGTATCCTTATAAAATGAGATTTTAAGTTTTCATATAAAAAATCGAATTTTGCTAAGAAATATAAGTGATCACAGATTTTTATCCTTTTGGCTCTAACGCCTCTAGTTAAGTTTTCATATAAAAAACCGAATTTTGCTAAGAAATATAAGTGATCACAGATTTTTATCCTTTTGGCTCAAGCGCCTCTAGTATCCTTATAAAATGAGATTATAAGTTTTCATATAAAAAATCGAATTTTGCTAAGAAATAAAGGTGATCACAGATTTTTATCCTTTTGGCTCTAGCACCTCTAGTTTCCTTATAAAATGAGATTTTAAGTTTTCATATAAAAAATCGATTCTTGTTAAGAAATATAAGTGATCACAGATTTTTATCCTGTTGGCTCTAACGCCTCTAGTTAAGTTTTCATATAAAAAATCGGATTTTGCTAAGAAATATAAGTGATCTCAGATTTTTATCCTTTTGGCTCTAGCAGCTCTAGTTTCCTTATAAAATGAGATTTTAAATTTTCATATAAAAAATCGATTTTTTTAAGAAATATAAGTGATCACAGATTTTTATCCTTTTGGCTCTAGCAGCTCTAGTTTCCTTATAAAATGAGATTTTAAGTTTTCATATAAAAATCGATTTTTTTTAAGAAATATAAGTGATCACAGATTTTAATCCTTTTGGCTCTAGCGCCTCTAGTTTCCTTATAAAATGAGATTTTAAGTTTCCATATAAAAAATCGAATTTTGCTAAGAAATATAAGTGATCACAGATTTTTATCCTTTTGGCTCTAGCGCCTTCATATAAAAAATCGATTTTTTTTTAAGAAATATAAGTGATCACAGATTTTTATCCTTTTGGCTCTAGCGCCTCTAGTTTCCTTATAAAATGAGATTTTAAGTTTTCATATAAAAAATCGAATTTTGCTAAGAAATATAAGTGATCACAGATTTTTATCCTTTTGGCTCTAGCAGCTCTAGTTTCATTATAAAATGAGATTTTAAGTTTTCATATAAAAAATCAATTTTTTTTAAGAAATATAAGTGATCACAGATTTTTATGATTTTGGCTCTAGCGCCTCTAGTTTCCTTATAAAATGAGGTTTTAAGTTTTCTTATAAAAAATCGAATTTTACTAAGAAATATAAGTGATCACAGATTTTTATACTTTTGGCTCTAGCGCCACTAGTTTCCTTATAAAGTGAGATTTTAAGTTTTCATATAAAAAATCGAATTTTGCTAAGAAATATAAGTGATCACAGATTTTTATCCTTTTGGCTCTAGCGCCTCTAGTTTCATTAAAAATCGATTTTTTTAAAGAAATATAAGTGATCTCAGATTTTTATCCTTTTGGCTCTAGCGCCTCTAGTTTCCTTATAAAATGAGATTTTAAATTTTCATATAAAAAATCGATTTTTTTAAGAAATATAAGTGATCACAGATTTTTATCCTTTTGGCTCTAGCAGCTCTAGTTTCCTTATAAAATGAGATTTTAAGTTTTCATATAAAAATCGATTTTTTTTAAGAAATATAAGTGATCACAGATTTTAATCCTTTTGGCTCTAGCGCCTCTAGTTTCATTATAAAATGAGATTTTAAGTTTCCATATAAAAAATCGAATTTTGCTAAGAAATATAAGTGATCACAGATTTTTATTCTTTTGGCTCTAGCGCCTTCATATAAAAAATCGATTTTTTTTTAAAGAAATATAAGTGATCACAGATTTTTATCCTTTTGGCTCTAGCGCCTCTAGTTTCATTATAAAATGAGATTTTAAGTTTTCATATAAAAAATCGAATTTTGCTAAGAAATATTAGTGATCACAGATTTGTATCCTTTTGGCTCTAACGCCTCTAGTTTTCTTATAAAATGAGATTTTAAGTTTTCATATAAAAAATCGATTTTTTTAAGAAATATAAGTGATCACAGATTTTTATCCTTTTGGCTCTAGCTCGTCTAGTTTCCTTATAAAATGAGATTTTAAGTTTTCATATAAAAAATCGATTTTTTTTAAGAAATATAAATGATCACAGATTTTTATCCTTTATGCTCTAGCGCCTCTAGTTTCTTTATAAAATGAGATTTTAAGTTTTGATATAAAAAATCGGTTTTTATTAAGTGATCATAGATTTTAATCCTTTTGGCTCTAGCGCCCTAGTTTCCTTATAAAATGAGATTTTAAGTTTTCATATAAAAAATCGATTTTTGTTAAGAAATATGATAAAACGGAATTCTCTATCATATCTAATCACAATCTATTTTTGGGGCTTCCCTTCTCGCCCTTCCTAAAAAGTAAGGAAGAAAAGACGGCTTTGACGGACGGACTAAAAAAGGACAGATGGAAGACAAACAAGCGCGAATATATTCGGCCCGTCCGAATCTATATACCCACCATCAACTTTTTCAAATTTTACGTTGTATGGAAGGGGTCGGTAAAGTGGGCGGTCCACGCCCATTTTTGTTTCCGGGTTTACATTGGTCCTTGAACTATTTGAACACAACTTCGTTGATTTTCACTTTATATGAGAGGTGGGAGGTAAAGTGAGCTGACCACGCCCATTTTTGATTTCGAAGTTTATATCGACTCCCGAACTAACAAAATTTCGTTGTCGTACGTGCTTTTATTGAAGAAATATCAGCAGAAAAGTATGAAACGGACACCCTGTGCTTCTAGTTTTTAGCACGATTTTGCCGATTTTCAATACCAAACAAACCTTATATAAGACAAATATTTGTGCCAAATTTCGTCCCCCTACGTTGCTCCGTTCGAGCCCTATCCTCCTTTCAACAGATAGACGGACATATCTAGATCGACTCAGAACCTATCCAGGACCCAGAAAATATATACTTTGTGGGGTCTTAGATGATTCCTTCGACATGTTACACACGGAATGACAAAGTCAATATACCCCCCATATATTTGATGGTTGGTATAAAAATTAACAAAATTTATTTTTTACTAAAAAGAAGTGTAGCCTGTTTTCAGGCGATTTATTTTGGTGTGTGGTGGGTGTTGGGTTGTGGTAGGTGGTGGATTAAATATTGTGTGGTGGGTGTTTGTGGTTTTGATGGCAGCGGCGGCGTTTGTTTTTTTTTTTTTTGCAGCGATGCTCCCAAAACGTCGTGATTTTTGTTTGGGGTTTTTGGTTGAAAAAATATCCACCACCCCCCCTCTCTCTCCCTGCCGCTCCCGTAGAGTGGGGGGGGGTAATTTTTTAAATAAATTTTTACTTTTTATATAAATTAAAAATTCACCACGAAAATGTGTCGTGATGAGTATAAGAAAAATCACCACGGTGTAGTGAGTATATAGAAACTCACCATACTTAGTTTGGTGAGTTTATTTTGTACTGCTTTATCTTGTGGTTTTAGTTCTTACTATGTTGAAAATATGCACATAGTAAATACATCAACTTTTTACATTTTTTGCATTGCTGTCGACTCCATGAATTTTGGGCGGCAAAATTTGCTCCCCACATGGCAACGATATTTGCTGAATTTGATGGATGAAGCTGCGCTGCACTTATGTATGATCATCATATCATCATACAAGTTAACACGGGAGCTTATGAGTCGTGTATGACAACATTAATTAGCCAGGTTTGTGCAACTCATCATACCATTTGATTTACATGTAAATCGTGTATGATGAGTGTATGAAGGCAAGTACAACGTCGTCGATGCTGTGACACAGTCAGCAGAGATTCTGCTGCTTCAGAAAATAGTAAATACAAATGTCAAAAACTTGAAAAACAACATAATTTCAATTGAATTTCTTTTTATAAATTAAATTTAAACAAATTTGGATTTATTTTGTGTGCTATATGGAATTTAAAAAATAGAGTTTATTCTTAAAAAGAATAAACAATAATAAGAATAAAATGAATAATAAAATAAAATCGCTATTGTCGACTATAAACCTTTTATATATATATATATATTTTTTTTTTTTTTTTTTGTATTACAAATTGTTCCGAAATCAATGATTTTTATCTTCAATTTTTCCAGATTTCGAGATGTTTTGTTGCTTCGTTGAACACTTTTCAAGAACCATGATTATGATGCTTTGACTACTAATAAATAAATTAATTTTTTCAACAACAACAACATATATAAGTGTGTAGCAAAATCTTAAGAGTCTTCCAATTTGTTATTCACTTTAAAAAGGAACGACTCATGTCTTCAAGATTATCATAGAATACATTTCATTTCTCTCTCTCCGCACGCAAAGAAAAAACATGGTTGGTCAAATCATAATCGGTAACTATCATTAATGTTTAGGTTTATGATTCCCTCAATCAAATCAGTTATTATACCCTTTTATGAACATAATATTGTCCTATCCAATATTAATATAATATGAACCTCACAATCATAACATTTATATGTGATAGTCCTCAAAACCATACTGCATAAATATAACATGATCCCTTTATTAAATATTATAATACCCCCAATCATAATACTATGCATACGGTTAAAATGTATTTTTATTTATTATTATTTTTTTAATTAAAATAAAACAAATACCACAGGCTTCGCTGGACGATGTCGTTCAAGAAAATTCATCTTCACATTCACACACCTAAAAGAAAATTTGTACAAATACATTTTTTTATTTTTATATTTGACCGCACAGAATTATTGATATTTATTGTACTTACCGAAAAATATTTCCAATTTTAAATTTGGCCATTGATGATTTGCTCCGTCAGCACTCCGTGGATCTCGTTATTAAAAAATAATAATAAAGTTTTTTAGTAAAAATTTTGTGAACCTTTTTAAAAGTTTTTCTTCACTTTACGTCCGTCACATTTAAGATTTCATTACTGACTGAGTAAATTATTTCGAAAGAGAGATAACATTAAAGACGAGCATATTATTGTCACCCCTCGCATTAAAATATTACATACAAATATTTCATTGAAATAATATGTTACTATGAAACATATTCTTTTAGTACACCGACTTTATATTATTACAAAGTACCATATGTTAAAATGATCAGAACAAAAAATAATTGATTCAGTTTAGTCAAAAACACAATAATATGATTGTGTTAGCCATATAAACTATTTAGGAACATCACCTGATTTCCGCGAGCATTTCGGAATCATGTTTTTTCTTTGCGTGCGGAGTCATTAACAACTTTAGCGTGTTCATCATAAATCGTCGATAGTTATATGAATTATTTTTTCATCCATATTATGGACGCATTCATACAATCTTTTTGTATAACAAAAATTCAACATTAATCTCAAGCCAAGAAGCAACTATAGGAAATTACATATACAGTGAAAGATTCCATAGGCGGACAGCGATCGTCACGGTGATTTTGTCCGTTATCAGGAGATGTCCGTCTATGAGATATGGTACATCATATTTTTTTAATAAGAGGTAATTCAGTACCTATGGTATCTTTTTATTTCAACATCCAAGATTGATTGTAATGAATTAGCTTATAGATAAACATATTCTTATTTATGCTTCAGTGTGCTAGTATATCTAGCCATAATTTGTAATAATGGCATTATGTCTTTGACAGGCCAAATAAATCTTAGTTGTATTCCAACTAAGTTACTTAAAAGCGAAACATACAAACAATATTCTTATTTATACATATGTACCTTTCTTTAGGAAATTTTGTTAGATTTTTGGTTCTAAACTTATCTTCAACATTTCCTCGAGCATCAGTAACATAAAAATTCTTACCCGGAAGCCAGTGCATACGTTTCGTCGTTATTTATACAATATGAGTATTTTTGTATGAAATTTGATTTTAATTTCATATTCTTGTCCTATTCTTGGCTTCTAAATTTTTGCAGCATTCCAGTCTGTAACTTTTTGGAATTTATATGTTCTTAACTCCACATTAGCTATAACTTTTCTCACTAAATAGTCAGAGTACTGAGCTAATCGGTGTGATTTTCTAAAAGATGTGTTTAGAGTTCTTTTTAATATGCTTTCAATTTACTTGGCCATCCAATATCATGTGGACTTTTTTCTTTCTGAACCATGTTTCCTATCGATGGTCGAATTCACATGATACTGTTTAATGACGTTGGAAACAGTGGACATTTAATTCTTTATCCAATTAATTTAATTTGTAGGACCAATTTGAATTTTTTTTTTTTTTTTTTTTTTTTTTTTTTGAAAATTTTCGTCACTCATTTTGGTCAGAATTATAACAAATCAAGATGGTTGTCTTCAAGAATAATAACTGACATATTTTCAATGATAAATATTTTGAATTGGAGTAATGAATATGAGTGGAATTGATTTTTATAATTTTTTTTATTTAATATTTAAAATCTTTATTCAGGAATAAATCTTTGTAATATATATTTATTGGCCTAAGAAGGCTTTTTTTATATTACTGTGAATTGAAATAAATAAATAAATAAATAAAAAAATTTTAAAAATTGCTTCGGAAAAAAGTTATGAAGCAAAACGTGTGTTAAGATTTTTTCGATCGCACTCGTTATAAATACATCAATATTGAATATTTTAAAAAATATCAACTAAATACATACTTAAGGGTGTTTTACACTATAATACTTTGTATTAATACCAAAAATATTTTCAAATGTATTATGGTATAAATACCTTCAATACTTTGTATGTTGAAATCCTGAAATTTTTGAAACGTTATTGCATCTCTTAAAGCAAATTTCGAACACCTTTTTGTTTTTAGTTTGATTTTTATTTAGTTTAGTTGAATTTTTCGTTACATTTTCAAATACATATCAAAATGATATGTATTATAGAAAATGAAACTCTGGTATTAATACCAAGTATTACAGTGTAAAACCACCTTTACCTAATTCACAAAGTATATTATTTGAGTTATTGTGTTATATGTTATTTAATATTATGTTTCTATATGATGTTATGAAAACAGCAATTTAAAATGAGGTTCACTTTCAGAAAAGAACAAATGAAAATAAGATATTCCAATTCAAAATTTGAAAATATCATTTTAATTTATGATTTTTTTATTATAATTCAGAAAAGAACATATTAAAATAATATTTCTCTTTTAATTCCAGAATATAACAATTGAAATTTACATTTTTCATATAATTTTCAGAATTGACCAATTGAAAGTGAGACTTTTTATTTAGAATTGAGAAAAGATTACTTGAAAGTTAGGTTTTCCATTTATAATTTTGAAAATAACTTAAATTGGAATTTTTTATTTAAATTTTTGAAAAGAACAATTTATAAGAAGATTTTCCATTTAAAATTCAGAAAAATAATGAAATTTTGAAAAAATTAAATTAAATTCAGAACTTCAACTGAAATAATATATAGAATGAAATTTGCATAAGGAATCATTTTATGTAAAGTAATTAAAACTTTACACTCCAGATGGATTCGATACAATCTCTTAATTTTATTTGCTTAAAGGTTACATAAATTAAGTTGACCTTACATTATTTCATCATTCAATGTCAGTCTTATTCAGTGTTCTTAATTTTAATTAATTTTTCTCAACTGTTCTCTTCTAAATTTCAAAATAAAAAATTTAATTTCATTTGTTCTTTTCTGAATTTAAAATGGAAAATTTTAATATAAATTGATCTTTTCAGAATTTAAAATATAAAAACTTATTTTCAATTGTTCTTTTCTAAATGCTAATTTGATAACTTAATTTTCAATTGATATTTTCCAAATTTTATATAGAAATTGTAATTTCAATTAATCTTTTCTGAAATATTAATGAAATATAAAAATTTCAACAGTTCTTTTGTAAAATTTTAATGAAAAATTTCATTTTAAATTTTTATTTTCAAAAATTTAAATGAAAAATCAAAATTTCCAGTGATCTTTTCTAAAATTTAAATAGAAAATCTTATTTTCAATTGATTTTTTAAAAAATACCGTTAAAAGTGGTTTAGTTTTTTAAGAAACACAATAAGTTTAAGCATCACTGTTCACATATAATTTTATTGTGTTTTTATATTTATATTATTTTTTATTTATTTTATTTATTTATATTTTCACAAATTGTTGATTTAAATAAAAATTTTACACACAAATACTTTCTAATTCCAAAAATAAAATTTTTAAACAAATAATAAATGTGAACAAATATAAATTTAATTTATAATATTTTATTTGTAAACTGATCGACAATTTTTACAAATCCTTTTTAAAAAATTTTCTATGTACTTAAAATAATAAAAATGTCTTTCCTGTGTATGGAAATTTAGTTGTTTTTATTGTGTTAAATAATTAAACAACTCAAATCGAGATGTTTTCTGGCTTTGAAATACATATATGAAAAAACAAGTCAATTTTTTTTTTTTTTTTTTTGGAATAAATATCTGTATTCTGCATTTTTTAATATTATATTTATCATTAAATATAAACTTTAAAATGTAGAAGAACAATTTTTAAACAAGAAATTAAACAAAATGTTTGGATCATTTTGATCTATCTAACAGGAAAAGTTTAACCCGCTAACTTTAGGAAAAATCTTTAGTACTTGGCTCGTTCATCAGATATTTTTTGTTAATAAAATAGTAAAAACGCAATGAATTAAAATATACATATCAGTAGACATAGTAAAATATAATTTTCTAAAGTTTAATTTTTTATACGATAAGATAAGAAACAAATCTTAAAGAACTTATTAAACTCAGAATATAAAGAAATCGGAAGCTGTGAAAATGGCAGTATTTTTAAAGAATTTAGTTTGAATATAATCTATAATTTGAATTTTAAGCTAATTTTTATTAACTTTAGTATTTAAAATATGTAGGAATTTTTTGTAAGGAAAATTTTTTGGACGCGTAGGGAAAAATCGTTTTTTTTTTTTTCTTCAGCCTTAAGTATTTTTAAAAATTTCCACTGACAACACTGCTCCAGCTTGAAATTTTACATGTGTAGGGAGAAGATCTGTGTTAAGATCATATATACACTTTTAATAATTTTAAAAATGTAAATAATGTACAAACAAACGGTCTTCCGTTTTGACACTTTAGAAGTACAAAAATGTATGTTATAAATCTTTTGGGAAATACTTATAAATAATGTTCAAACAAACGGTCTTCGGTCCCCTTACATCTGAGGGGACTTGGAACCACATTTGTAAACCAATGTACTCTATAAGACGATGCGAAAACTAGGAAATAAAAAGTTGTTATGTTCAACTCTCAGCCGGCTAACACTGGGTCTCCACGTAATATTTTTATATCATAATATGTAACAGAGAGTGTCAAATCCGCTCTCTGAGAGAATTATCTCACGTGTAAACTAAAATATTAGTATTATAAGAAATATTATGAGACTGTTGTGATAAGATTTTTCTACACAACTATCTTATAAGATTTACTCTAAAAAAATACACACATACGTAAGTTTGTTTGTGTGTGTGAATGTGTATTTTTAAAAGTACTTAAAAACAATGCTTTTTTGTAAAATTGTTTTATTTTAATGGTTATTCTACATTCAGAAATATATTTTCATTAAAATTGTGCTAAAAAATTTCGAATTTCTTAAATAAAAATTACATGTTTACTCTGTGACTGAATGAAAATAATGAAATATTATGAGATTTATTAGAATACATTTACCCCTTGTAGAAGATGTAACATAATATTAACAAAATCTTTACTCTCTTCTGCCGGCGTTATCTTACATATTATATCAACGTGGAGACGGTATGTAACAGCCGACTTTGAGCCGCCGCCGACAATTTTTAGCAAAGCCGCCGCCGCCGTTAAAATCGTTCGGCGCAGGTCTCTGGTTTAGTTTTATTATAAAAGCGATTTAATAAACACATAGTTTTAAGTGGTATACATACATCGGATACAGAGGAGCTAATAATAAAGGAGATCTTCTTAGAGTGCAAAATATTTTTCTTATACAACAGACATTTCACATTCAACATGAGCGGCAACAAATCATACTTTGAAGAACCTGGAGATGATGGTGGCAAATTGGCCAAAAAAGCTAAGGATTCACCCTTTATGGTAGTGGGTAAGTGTAATTTTCTTATTACTTCATTAGTTGTTGCCATGATGTTAAGTTGAATAAATAAGATAGGAAACTCGACAAAACGCGTACACGCTTCCGTAATTGTTGTGCAAAAAAGAAAAAGCAACCACAAACAAAAAAAAATTTTTTTGCAGAGACGGAAAAAAACTTGTGACATCACACAAATTTCAATACATGTGTTCTGCTCAATGTATTATTTCTCATGACAAATCTCTTACGGGGGATTTTTGTTTTTAGCAACAAAAAATGCCAAAGCATATGTTTAAGAAAAAATGTTACAAAAACTTGTGATGAGGTTAAACAACTTTTCATGATCACGACCTTCACACAAAGTGTACCACAAAGCAGTCCCTGTCTCGAAAATTTATTTGATTTAATCAAAAATAATTTGAGTTTTTGTGAAAATTGTATTTACTATATATTATTATTATTATTAACACATTGTTATCTAACTTAATGACCATTTTCGAATATACTTCTCTCAGGCTTTTCATTTACTCTTATTTTCTCTGTTATTTGTTATGAAATTTTGCCTGGCTGTCAGTTAAATTTGAAGTATATATTTTAACAACGAAAAGTACATATTAAAAAAAATCGCACACACATACACAGCAACAAAACTAATATGTATGATGTAACCTTTGTTTCTATTGCGTTCAAAAATTTATTAAGAAAAAATATTTAATTATAATGTTTATTTAATTGTTCTCTATAAAAAAAAGAGAATTTTGTTAATTTATTACAAACAAAAAAAAAAAAAAACAAATTCACTGTTTAATTTAGGATATATGTATTTTATGTATAAAATTTAACATGTAGATAGATACAAAGATATCGATTGATAAAATCGCCAAGTTAATTCCTTCTTAATGCAATTTCCCTTATATTCTGTAGACTTCGTTACCATTAAATAAAATAAATGCTAATTTTTTTTATTATACCCTACACCACCATAGGTGGTTGGGATATTATGTGTTTGTGCAAATATTGTAACGCAGACAATCTCCACCTTAAAGTATACCATTCGGCTCAGAATCTCTTTCTGAGTCGCTTTAACCATCCGTCCGTCTGGTCGGCTGGTTGACTGTCCACGTAAAGCTTGTGCGCAAAGTACAGGTCGCAATTTTGAAGATAATTTGATGAAATTTGGTACATATGATTTTTTTTTTTTTTTTTGCACAAGGATGGAGTTAATTGAATTTGGTCATGATCGGTCCATTATTTCACCTGTCCCCATACAAATGTCCCGGAATAGAGTTTCAACACTCATAAATACCACAAAAATAGGAATATTTTAATGAAAATAGCTTCCATATGAACCCTTCTTCCGAAAATCATTTTAACGTGCATAAATCCCATAAAAATGTTAGTATCAGCTTAATATTCGACACAAATAAATTGTTTATAAGTATAAATGACAGTGCAAAATTTTATAAAGATCGGTTCATAATTTATTAATTATTTCAATTAAATGTCTTTTTCATAAAGCATACAAAAAGAAATTAACTTTTATATCTACATATATTTCGTAAAAGGTTTTTTTCTGTGTATGTATTATGTAGTTGAAATGAACCATTAATTTATATTTTCTATTTAGTTTTTAAGCTTTTAATAGTTTCTTTAAATTACTGACTAATAGGACCTCATGAGCTTTTTTTTATACCAAAAACATGTTTAATGGAAATTTTTTAATAGTTTTTTTAAGAAAGAATAACAACAAACGAAGGTCGCTTGTCATAACAAAAATAAAATGAAACTCGTGGGAAAGTATTAGTAAATAGTAAATAAGTAAAATTTGTTTTTGTTGTTTAGTTAATAAATTCTTTTAAGATTAAAGAATATTGTATATGTATTTGTTTATTATGTATATATGTGGTCATAAAAAATTATTGGCAGACGAAAGGGTTTTTTTTTTAATAATTTCAGTTAATTTAAAATAGTTTTAAAAAGATATACATATATTAAATAATAAAATTTCTCTTGGAATCTTCTTTTTTCATTAAATTTCGTGGTAATAAAATGTTCGCCTTTTGTTCGTGATAATTTTGAAATAAAATTTTAAGTATTTAAGGTATGCTGATCCTTGCACAAAGAGAAAGTTATTATATTGGTAGATTTATTTAAAGTAGAAATTTTTTCTATACGCATTTTGTTCCTTTTCTGAAAATGAAACTTGTATAAAATTGTTTCAAACAATTTAAATTTATTATCGGAACACATATTGAACATATAAAACAATTACCTCTACCACGAAAGAGTTGACAATACAGTTTCTTAACTCATAAAAAATATAAAGAGCTCATACAATCAATGAATAAAATCTATGAATACTTCTGTCGTTAACTAAACCACAATATTTTTTGTGTTTATTTTATCGACAAAAACATGTTTAACATACAAAAGCAGTAAGTATACATGTGCACAGTTTACAAATAATTAACATATTCTTTTTTATTTTTACTCCTATTTAAGTCTTCTGCTTATTTTAACAGAGATGCCACACGAAAACAAAAGTTGTCTACTGTTGTTTAAATGTACATAGTGAATCATATAATCGTTATTACAAACAACAAAAGGCATCGATATATTTGTCGATTGTCGAATCGTTAAAAGTTACTGAATTGCACTACTGGTCATGAGTTCCAGAAAGCAAATGTTATGGAAAATGTATCAGATTAATATCGTGTAAAAAACGAAATTGCCGAATCGACTTTTAGTCTGTAAAGACATTTGTACATGCGGAAAAAAACAGTTTTAATAGAGAAATTTATGCAAATGACGGAAGTCAGAAAAGATTCCATCCAAACATTAGGAAACAACGAATTCTATATATTTATTTTTTCTCGTTATTACAACAAAAAAGATACTATGTGCTATCAAACTGTCCTTAACCGTGTCCATTTCAAATGTATTGGGTCATAGTAAAAAATTACTTACTAAAAAATAAAACAGAATTCAAAGACCTACAAAAAAGTAACCAAAAACGAGAGAGAAACTATAGTCGGTCAAGACGGACCATATGATACCCTATACCATTGTGTATGAGCCAAAAATTAAACATGTGGACAATTGTAGGCCAACACTTTTACTAAATGTAAAATAAAATATACAAATACAGAATAATGCATTGACACAAACATATATTTAATTTTATGCCCTTTAAGGTGATTCCCTGAAGTGGGTTCATATAGGAGCTCGTGGGAAATTATGTACCGATTCTCATAAAATTTGGCAATGTTGTTTTTACTTATATAAAACTTATTTGTGTCGAATATTAACTTGATTTGGCACTAAGATTAACATTTATACAAAAATTCTTTGTGCCGAATTTCATTAAAATACTGCCATATTTAAGGCACTTATGTTCGTGCCAAATTTCATCAAGATATCTTTAAAATTGCGACCTGTATTTTGTCCACAAGGTTTACATGGACAGACAGCCAGACGGACGGACATCGTTAAATGAACTCAGAAAGTGATTCTGAGTCGAACGGTATACTTTAAGGTAGGGGTCCGATAATTTTTTCTATGCGTTACAAACATCAGCACATAGGGTATAACAATATAAATATATGTTTTATGGAGGTTATTCCATGATATAAAGAAAAGAAGGTAGTTTCAATCAAGTTTTTGTTTACAAAAATAAGGATTTTTGAAGTTTTATTTTTGTAAACATTTTAAACAAACCTTACCAGATTTCTAAATTGAGTGTAAAATTAAATGAGATTTTTTAATAAAAATGCGTAATTTTATGTTATTATGTTCTTACGAGCATACTTTATAATTATACTATGAGTCAAATTATTAAAAAAAAACAAATTTTAGTCTTCCAATTTTAAGAATAGTCAAAAATATATCTAAAAAATTAATGTTTTTGTGGTGCAAACAAGAAAATATCTACACTAGCTTAAATTTTTCGAAAGATTTCAATCCATACAATAAAGAAAATGCTAAGAAATAACTTGTTGCAATTTCTGTACAGAGCCGCCATCGGAAATAATTTTATTTTTCGTGTGGTGAAAGGGCAAATAAGAGTGTCGGTTTTAAAAAATTCCGCACACATTTTGATAATTTTTTTTATTTTAAAGGTGTTGTGTTTTCTTGCCAAATTACAACTGATCTCTAGGGCACCACAATAAATATTGATTCAACAGAAAATCCTGTTCACTCTCATATTGCTCTTATTAAAATGAAAAGTTTCAAACAGCAACGAAATGGACACCTACGCTAATTGGACGACGACTCACTTTAGATTTCTTGGATCCTGAAAATATATAATAATTGATGTACGACTCACTTTAGATTTCTTGGATCCTGAAAATATATAATAATTGATGTACATGTTCTTTTTTAAGATTTAAATTTAACATTGGAAACATTTCCAAATGCTTTCTCATACTCGTGAAACACATTTAGTGTATTACAAATAGTCATCATACAAATTCTTGTACTACACATTGGGGCACCGGTTTCTATTTGTAATTCAGTTATGGCAAACCATAGAGCTTTGGCTTTGCGATTACATGCGTATCTTCTTCCATACTTAGTAAATGTTTTTTTAAATTTTATTTTTTTACAAAATAAAATAATTTATGAATTAAAAATTAATAATAAATATAAATTTGTTTGTGAAAAAGTCAAATTTAATTTAAATATGGTAGCATTATTTTCAAAGGTTGTCATAATCCTTAAGCATGTCAGAAAGTGATATTAAATTAATACAAACTGAATGTTATTCCATAACATATTAAATAATTTAAAATTATTTTTTTCTTTTAAAATTAAAACTTAAATACTAATATTTTGTTTAATAAAATAACAATTTACAAAACAGAATACTCGATACAAAGAAGAAGTCTATGCTCACGACCCACAAAAAGTTTCACACGAGTTACAATTAAAATTTTAAATGAAGATCCTACAGATCCTCAAATATGGGAACTCTGATATAAAAAGTTTTAATTACATATACAGGCCTGTCACAGAAAACCATTCCGATCGAAAGTGGAATTAATTCTTCTTCAAAAAACATGAAACGAAGAAATTTTTCGGAATGAAACCACTTTAAATTTTCAAAGTGGAGTTTATTTGTGGTCTCCACCCCAAAAAATGTCTTCGTTTCATGATTTTTGAAGAAGCGAAGTACGGAACTAATTCCACTTTTGATCGGAATGGTTTTCTGTGACAGGCCTGATAGTTAGAGAATTTTTTGCATTGTAAAATTAAAATTTTATTATTTTTTTTAATATCTTCATCACTTTTTATTTTCTAAATAGAAGTTTTCTTTCTTTATTTGACCCATTTTAAATAATTTGAACAAACAAAATACATTTTTGGAAACCTTAATATGCTCTGAAATTATTCTAATAAAATATTATCACATATTTTTCTTAAATAACATAAAATCTAAATAAAACCAATTCAAATATAATAAGAATATAATTGGATAATTAATGTGCATTTTGATTTCAATTACTTTCTATGAATGTTTTTTTTTTACAGTATTAAATAAAATTAATAACTCAAGGTGACACAGATTATTTCAATTTAAAAAGTTATAATCGTTTTGAAATCTCCAGACATTATTTGAATTATGTCACATGTATAGCATCTATTGCATGATCATTTTAATTTAATAAAAAATATATTTTAAGAGAATTTTTTTATGCAAAATTAACAAAGACCAAAAAATAAATTTAATGTGGTGTAATTATTAAAATCTTTTCAAAAATAATTTATGAAAATTAATTTAGCGAAAATAGACTTAAATATTTATTGGATAAATTTCGAAAATGCTTATTGTTTCAACACGCCCACTTAAAATTAAATTCACGAAATACGCAAAAACTTGACACGTGTTTAGTTACTATTCTATTTATTTATCTGTTAATTTAAACGAACAAACAAAAAAATTGCAAATCAAATTTTAAAAATTTATGTGTAAGTACTTTCGTGAGAGAAATATAAATTAAATATTTGGTACATGCAAACAATAAATTATGATTTCATATATTGCTGCATAGTTCCATCATCTTATCCAAATTGATTAAAAGTTTGTTGCTGAAAATAATAAAATAAACAAGTATAAAAGAAGACAAACAACATTTTTATTTAATAAATTTTAAGTGTTTCCCTCTTTATTCTTCACTATACATAACTTTTTTAGAAACATTTTTTGTTGTCCAATGAGTGATATTTTTTATTAAAAGTATATAAAAAATATGTATATATTTATTTAATTTTCTGTTTAGGGAATTAACAGTCACAAAAATTAGTCCTTATAAAACTCATAAATATTTCTGGTAGTGACACTAAAACTAATTTTAAGTTGTTTTTAGTTTTAATATCATTAATCTTATTTATACATTTGGTTTTGTTAGAAACACATGAATCTATATTTTGTTAATTTTGCTGTGTCATTGTTGAAATCAGCATAAATACCTATGAGACTTTTTCGTCTACACTTGTAGGTTTTATATAACAAAGTAATACAATTTTCAGCAAATACATACAAAAAAAAAAAAAAAAAAAAAAAAAAAACTAGTTAATCTTAAAGAAAAAATAAACAAAATTAATTTGAACTAAATTATTAATTGTAGAATAATTAATATACATATATATTTTTTTAATTAAATACACGCAGAGATTTTTTAAATATATATTTCAATATCTAATCACTTTTAATTATTTTAAAAAATCAATCAAAGGTTTCAATCAGCCATCAAATTAATATGAAATTCTTTAACACTATAGTGAAATACGTACTATACTTATTTGTTTTATATCTTTCATTAATTTCTTTCTTCGACATCAAAACTGAATCATTTTCAAAACTTTCCATTAATTATTAATTATATGGCTATTAAATCTATACACGAGCGTGTCATGTTAGCAAAAAATATTCAAAGAATATGTACCTATTATAAATCCCAAACTATCTATTGGTTAGTATTAACATGAATTCTTTTAACCATGATAGAATTGCTAAAGGTAAAATCACTAGAAAGTTTGTTCTCATTTTTATTTACCCTGAAAAGTCAAACACATAAATCAAAAGAAAATGTAAAAAAAATTTAAAATAAAACTTCAAATTAGAAAAACAAAAAAAAAGAAAAAAAAAAAAATTTTACAACAATTTTCTTTAAAAAAATTTATGCAACTAAATTTTATTCTAACAAATATTCACAAATATATGAATTGTAAATGTCCAGTTGGACAAATGTACGTATTAAAAGTTTACACTGCATTCCCAGGATAGAATTCGGCATTTCAGGAAACAATTTGAATCATATACTTATGTGTGTAAACAAAACATTTTATATTTTTTTTCATTCTTGATTTTTGTTTTTTGCTTTTCATTTTTCAGTTTTTTGACTTAACAAGAAATAAAATTGACGACTCTCTCTAGTGATTCTACCTTCTATTATTATATTATGCTTTTAACCAAAAGACAAAATAATAATTATTTTGTCTTTATCAATATTTTAAAATAATATAAATTATGTAATCAATAGATTTTTAATTTTTGTTATATATAGTATGTGACAAGTTTAGTAGCAATTATTTGCTTTTAATAATGTATTTATTTTTTAATCTAAATTTTTTCCTATTGATCAAATATTTATAATTGAAATAATATCTATGAAGTTGTTTTATTTGTCTTTTAAATCTAAACATTAGATAGAGACAACAATATTTTAGATTAAACAACTTTTCAGTATGTGTAGCAAATTTTAACAGAGAAGATAAAAAAATATTTTAATATATTTTTTTGTTATGAGTCAACTAATTTCCGCAAACAAACAATTTAGCAGTTATTTTTTGTTTAGTCTAAACAAAAATGTGTATATTTGTTTTCGTAATTATCTTTGCCTTATTTAAACATTTTAATTTAAACGTATTTATACTTTATTTAGATTTTTAAGCTGTAAGGTTATACCCCTTTCACATTCCAGCTGGTCTGAATGCAATTTATTGGATGGTCAATAATTACACACATATATAGTCAAATATTAGAAACCAATTAACTTTTTTTGTGAGAGTTTTTTATTGCTATTAAATAAAAAATAATTTAATACATCTAGTTTGAAAATATGTATTGAAAACGTATTGAACAATAATTTTTATTAAAATTTATCACTTTTGCTGACAGATTTAGGAAATATGTATTCTCCTGAGGTCTACTATTAGTTACATATTATTATATAAAATATTTATTCTTCAAAATTGTACTTTTTTGTGAACTGCAAAATTTTGTTCTAATCTGCAAAATATAAAATGAAAAAATATTGAAAAAGTTAAACTTCATTCACTTCATATTTTTAATATTAAATACATATTTCTATATATTTTTGGAATATGGAGAAGCATTATTTTTTCCAATCATAATCTTAATATAATATTTACAAAATTCGTATTTTTAAATAAAAAAAGAGCACATTAAAAAACTTGTTATAATAAGCCAATATTGTCATTTTTTTTAATTACAGGTTTGGCTGGCTTCCTTGCCGCTGCTGGTATTGGTGCTTACAAATACAGACATCGTGGTAATATGAGCACAAGTGTATTTTTAATGCAATTACGTGTTGCTGCCCAAGGAACAGTTGTTGGTTGCCTAACAGTGGGTTTGGCTTATACCATGTACCAACATTACTTCAACAAAGATGGAAAAGAAGAGTAATGATCCCCTTTTAAATATTAAAACTAAAATTAGTACAATTGTAAAGCTATAATAAAATTTAAGAATTTATATTTTTTGATCCTTACGATCATATATACATATATATTTTTTTTAATAACTATAATTTATTTATTTTTCTTTAACTTTATTTTCCTTTTTTATGTTTATTTATGGTTTTATTTTATTTTTTTATTTTTTTTTTTCTTTTTATTTTTTTATTTCTAGTAACAAATTGTCAAACTAAAATTGATGTTTACTACCTAGGTTCATGAATAATTAACAAAAAAACATTAAGAAAGGCAATTTTTCAACAAACCAATCAATCAATCGATCTTTTAAACGAGACTCATAATTTTTTTCTTTAAACTTGGAAAGCAAAAAAAAATGCTGATCCATACTACAAACACAAACGTTAATTAACAAATCATCTATACAATAGGATAAATCCACCATCTATATAAAAAATTAAACGATATTGTATTTGTAAACCCAATAAAACACGTTACTCATGTTAAATAATGTCCTATTGCCTGTGATAATGAACTTATAAACCTGGCTAAATAATTACTAATAATAAAACAAATATGTCTAATATCCATGCAAATAAAAAAAAATAAATTGTAATTGTATGTTAGTTGTATATGCATATATGTATGTTTTAACGCAAATATGATTTTTGTGTATATAAACCTTACATATTTATTATTATTATTTATATAAAATAGTTAATATCTTCATTTATTTAATTTTATTTATAAAACAAAACAATTATAAAAATACCACAACACAAACTGTATTTTACAAATTGAATTTGGTAACAAAAAAAATAATAAAATAAAATATAAAAAAAATAATACCTATTTTAAGTTTTATTTATTGAATCGATGGAATTTATTTTTAGAAGAGTTTTTGATAAGATTTTTAGATTTTCGAGGAATTAAATTTTTGGATTTCGGAAACAATTTTTAGTAATTTAAAATTATAATAAGTAATACATTTTTTACTAAACTTAATGTTGTTCAAAAGCTTAAAGTTTTTCAATCTACTGTTTAGTGTTGGGGACAAGTTTAAATTTATACAAAGTTGCCTCTAGGTAGGTAGAGAAGGGTTACACAAGTACTCAGATGAGTACCTGTATATTCCACTCGGAGCCCTAGAGGTTCATTTCGTAGAAGTAGTGACAGAAGTATTAAGAGAGAAGGGGAAAGATGAGACCAAGAAAAGAAAAAGAGATATGAAAAAATTTGGATAGCAAAGAAAGATCTGCCGCCCTAGTGCGTTCGCTCTAAGTCAACGGTATTCCCTTAGTCAGCCTATTCCTAGATCGTTGTAGACATGGACAGTGACATATAATATGCTCCGCTGTCTCTATTTCCTTATTATCTTCGCACATTCTGCAAAGACCGGAGGAACCTATTTCCAAATTGCATGTCATTTTCCCTATTTGGCAATGACCTTTCAAAATACCTATCATGGTTTTCAGGTTTCCCCTTTTCATGCCTAATAGTAGATTTGTATCTACCATATCAAGTTTCGGCCATAGGACCCTTGATATTTTGCAGTCCGTTCTGCTATTTAATGCATGATTGGTTCTGTCCCGAATCCACTCTCTAATTAACCTGAAGTAAAAGCCTAGGGGTGGTTTCACACCACTTGCACTTTCAGCTCCATCCAAAGCCGAACCTTTCCTCGCAATTCATCAGCTATTTATTGCTAGCTATCTCGCAATGACCCGGTACCCAGCAGAGTATAATATGATCGCTCATCAATCTACTAAGATCCTTCCTACAGTTGCTAACTAGCCTAGAATTGACAAAATGTCCATTCAGGGCCTTTAGCGCCGCCTGGCTATCTACATACAGAGTTACTTCTGTATTCTTTTCAATGTTCCTGCTATGCTATCAATTCCGTGACCTTAAGAATACCTAGAATTTCTACCTGGAACACGCTACAACTATCGGAGAGCCTATACGATTCCCTGACGTTCTCCTCAAGAAGATAAATATATGCACCGGTGCCTATCTCCATTTTGGATCCATCAGTGAATACCGATACTCCACTAAATAGATTCTCCATGGTCCCTATTTGGGATAATGAGTGTAGGAGTTTCCATGAAATCAATATCAGTGCACGTGTAATCCGAGGACCCCGAGGAGGCTAGAGCGTGGCCACTGAGTCTGATTGCCTCTACATGCTTTACTAAATTGTAGTCTTTAAAAAACATCGATTGTTGTAAGAAATTGAAAAAATTGAAATATATTTAGGAATTTTTAAAAATTACTATTATTGGATATACATAATTTAAAATCTGGACCTATTAATATAATTCAAGTAAGGGCGCTATATTCGTCTAGGCCAAATTGTACTTTAGTCTACTCTTATATCAAAAATTCCAAAAATTGATATTCAACCTAATCCGAAACTTCTTAATATGTACTAGTATTCGAGTCCAACAAAACCTATTAAATTATAAAATAAATGTTTTTAAGGAATAGGTTTTTAATGCACTAAATATTAAATTTACTTAAGTGCTTACGCGTCGTGTGAATTTTTTGGCCTAATTCTAAACAGAATATTCGGTCGGAATCCAATAGTATTTCTCCAAAATTGTCTCTTTGAAGTCAATTATCTTATAAAGAAAAGGGGTTTTGCACTACGATACTTTGTATTAATACCAAAAATATTTTCAAATGTATTATGGTGTAAATATCTTCAAAAATCTTGAAATTTTTGAAGCGTAATTGCACCTCTTTCGGAACACTTTTTTATTTGTATTCAATTCTGTTAAATTTTTCGTTTTTAATTTAAAAAAATATATATATTTCGATAAAGAAAATTTATTTATTAATACTTTTTTTTTAAGCTGTAATAAATTGAAATGGAATGCATGGGGCATAGAATAGAACTAGAAGTTTATGTGAGAGCCACCCTATACTAAATTTTCAAAAAATTTACTAATTTTTTTGAAAACACAAAAACAAAATATACAACAAAATATTGTTCCCCAACCCAGAGCTACATTTTTTGGTATTAATACAAAGTATAATAATGTAAAACTCCCTTAATTATTACAGTTATAGCATGAAAGTATTTATTTCCTTGAAAATATCGAATATTTTAAAGTGTGGATATTTTTAAAAATACCTACGGTTGATGGAAAAATCCGATTTTCTTCCCTACGTGTCCAAATAATTTTTCCTACAAAAAAATTCCTCACATTTTAATTATCAAAATGAGCAAAAATGTCTAAAAATTAACAATATAAATTATTTTAAAACAAAGGGTATGTTCAGACTAGTCAAATATTTGACCAAAATGACGTAACAACATCTATATATATAAAAGAGTAACGTTACTGACTGACTGACGTAGGAACGTAGGAAGGTCTCCCTCCATAAGACGGGATTTTTGGAAATTCGAATGTTTAGGGGGTAAAAAAGGGTAAAAACGGGTAAAATCGGTAACCTTATAACTCGCAAACTAATAACTAATAAACAACATACAAATAAAATTTATGTCGTATTCATAACATATCAAAAAATGAGAAATACAAATTTGGTACTTTTTAGAAATTCAAACGTTTAAGGGGTAAAAATCGTACCTATTTTTGGTACTTTTTTCATAAAACATTTTTTTATATTTATTGACATAACCATATGCGTATTTTAATATGGGATCTCACTATAATTTAGAAACTCATTGGAATACAATTTCTGATACTTCAATGGGTGAAAAAAAGTACCAAAAAAAGAGGTAAAGGCGGGAAATTACATTTTATTCAAACTTAATAATGAATTTTCAATTACATTAAATTTAGAAACATGAAATTAAGAAAATGTAGATAAGAATTCACAAGAGTGGAATTTGTGGTACTTAAAGATACATGGTCCTGTGGGTAAGAATTCAAGAGGATGGACTTTGTGGTACTCTTTTTTCTTCTTCTATTGGTACCTTTTTACATTTTCTGTAATATTTAACCTAGAAACATGAAATTAAATACGCATGGTCCGATGTTGGAAAGAATTCACAAGGGGGGACTTTGTGGTACTTTTTCGTTCTTCTAAAGGTACTTTTTGAATTTTCTATAATTATGAACCTAGAAACATGAAATTGGGGATATGTGGTCCTTAGTTAATGAGAATCCATAAAATGGGACGTTGTGGTACTTTTTGTTATTTGAATGGTACTTTTTGAATTTTCTATAATATTTAACATAGAAATATGAAAGGACATGAAGTGCCATAGTATAATAATAAAGTATACTCGTAAGACCAGCTGTTTTACAATTTTTTCATTGGCAAACCTCGCGGTACTGTCAAATTGTTTTTGTATTCACATGTAAAATATTTTTTGAGTTTTTTTCTCTTGCTCTCTTTCGTTCTCTCATTTTTCCGTTCAAAGCATTCTGACATTGTGGGCAGTAGTTTTACACTAACAAAATACAAGCAATTTTTGTTTTTGTAGATGTGCGAGTACTTTATTATTTTACTATGTGAAGTGCTAAGTGAATGAGAATCCATAAGAGAGAACTTTGTGGTACTTTTTCGTTCTTCTAATGGTACTTTTTGAATTTTCTATAATATTTAACATAGAAACATAAAATTAAAGATATTTGGTCCTAAATGAATGGGAATTCATTAGAGGGGAGTTTGTGGTACTTTTTTTGTTCTCCTAATGGTACTTTTTGAATTTTCTATAATATTTAAACTAGGAACATGGAATTAAAGATATGTGGCCCTAAGTGAGTGAGAATTCATATGAAGGAATTTTGTGGTACTTTTTCGTTCTTCTAACAATACTTTTTGCATGTTCTGTAATATTCATCCTAGAATCATAAAATTGAAGATGTAAGGTCCTAAGTGAATCAGAATCCTTAAAAGGCTCCTTTTCCTTATTCTAAAATACTTTTTCGTTATTTTAATATTTATTTTTCATTATTCTAATATTAGAAATCTAATATTAAAGAGATATTGTTATTTATGAATGAGAATTCTCAAGCTCTATTAGTCTCATTCCTCTATACTAGGGTATCCAATCGATTAACCGTCATTCGGTTATCCGGTTAATTTCTGTCGATTAACTGTTCGAATAATTTAAAACTGTCTATTTTCGAATAACGAATAAACCGAATAATTTCTGTCGAATAACCGGTTAACCGAAATGTAGTTTTCTTAAGTTATGAATAAAAAAATTTTAATTTTTATGATAAATTTATGTAAACTACGTCTTACTGTTACACTGTTACTTTTTCTTCTGCTTTAGAAGTAATAAAACAGGATCCAATATATATAGAAAGATTTAAATGGATTGTTCTGCTATAAGACGTTGGTATTTGGATGTTTTCTTTACAAAAAAAAAAAAAAATAATAATAATAAATAATAATATGTAATAGTAATAGTAATAAAAATTAAAACTAATTTCCTTGAGCCATTAAAAAAAAAAAAATTGGATAGTCATTGTAAAAAAATTCAATTCATTGAAAATTATACGAATTTGTACTATTTCTGGATCACAATTTCAGTATCTTACTGACTTCTTTGGATGCATTTTTTGTTGGGTTAGAATGTTTTATGAAAAGCGATAAGAAAAGGTTATAGATAATATTATATCTTCATAAATAATTAAACTTGTATCAATACAAATTCGTAAAATATTACTTTGATTAATGTAAATTCATAATACTTGTAATTGTCATCTCCTAAATGTACCCAAAAAATTTTAATTTAGACTCGATTAACAAATTATCCCAGCAGGCCACATGTCCATTAACGACACTTTCATCGATGATGTCGTCTAAATTTGTCGTCAAGAAAATGCATGTAGAGGACAAGTTTGATTAAAAGTCACTTATATTGTCATCATACCCCATTTTCGGCGTCTTCAATAACAAAATATAAAAAATTGTCGTACATATTTAGTTCGGTGACAACATGAGTAAAATGTACAGCGAGAATGTCGTGTATACCTATAAGATAAATAAAAGCATTAATAAAACCATTAAAAAGTAGAGAATGTTGTAGCTGAAGTGGTAAGTGCGCTTGACTATTCGATAAGGAAGAGAGAAATTGGTGGCCTGGGTTCAAATCTCGGCGGAACCCTACTTTTTTTTTTATTTATTTTTTTAAAATGGTTGACGAAAATATACATGACACTGTCGCTCAGGTTATCGTTGATGACTTAAGTGCCCTTTGTTCGAAAATGTCACCAATGTTTGTTCGGAGCTGTCGTACATGTGTCATCGATGACTGTGACAAATCCTCAAGACATCGTCGATATTTTCTACAAGACATGGCCTGCTGGGATCATTTGTACACAGAAAATACACTTACGTGAAAAATTTATTAAATAAAGCGGAATTAGGAGAATATTTTATAGTATTAGCTAAAAAATTACATTTTTTCATACAAATAGGAGAAAACAATAACGAAATGATCCCCTTGTAAAATAATTTGATCTTACATTATGTTTCTAAGTAACTATTTCAATAGATTATATGCCATAATTTGTATAATTTATATGTTTTACATATATAACTAAAGTTATTCGGTTAATCGAATAATTTCTCAATAATCGGTTATTAACCGATCAACTTTTAACCTCGAATAATTATTTGTCGAATAAACCGATTAATATGAACACCCGAATAATTGGATACCCTACTCTATACTAAAAAATAATAATAGGAATACTTTGATAGTTTTTTAACTTTCGAATGTTAAAGATGTTAAAAATTGGTACTTTACTGGCACCCTATCAAACATGGCTTTTGTACTTTTCGAAAATCCTATTTTAAATTTATTTTATAGTGTGGTTTTTATAAAAAATTTCCGCTAACGAAGTAGCGGGTTAACAGCTCGTATAAAATATTTTCTAACTTCTCCATTTTAGTGGGAAAATATTTTTTACTTATCATTAATCATAGCTACCATTTTACCGAATCTTGTTTGACGCTCTTTTACAAAACATTTGCTAGATCAAACAACGGCAAACAATTTTTTTGTAAAACTAGTGGTTACGCAAATTTGATCAAATATTTGACATATGTGAACATAGCTTAATTCTTTTAAAATACTATCATTCTGTAATTGAAACAAATATTTTTGTATAAAATTACTAACTAGACGTATTCGAATATTTAACTAAAGAAAATTATATTTATTTAAGGTACTTTCAGCCTTCGCGAAGGGTAGTCATCTTGTAGCGATGCGAAGGCTTAAGTGCAAGGACCCATGAGGCCGAACTGGCAGGGCCACCCATACCAGAGGGGCTCATGGTGAGCACGAACTAAGAACTACCCCCCCTTTGTCTGATAGCGTCTGTTTTTCCCTATGGGGCGGCTATCAGACGTTTCCCCTCGAAGCTTTTCCATTCTTGCCAGGAATGGACTTCTCGGGGAACAAGTCCGCTGGATCTAGGGATCCACCTGTCCACACATCCAGTGTTTGTCAAAATCCACCAGCGTCTGTTCCCACAGTGGGCGGCTTGGTGGTCTGTTTGACCCCAGTGGGGCGGCAGAAACGAAACTTGGCAGCAAGTATAAAATGCAAATGTCCGAAAGTCTGTAATGTCAAAGAAGGAATCGTGCCCCATGTATCCGGTCGGGGGCCTCATAATCTCCGGAGACCCTATTCCCACGGTGCCAACCTCGGGCCGTGGTGAATCGAGAGCTACTGAGGTTCAGGTTAGTCTGGTGAAGACACCGGGCCAGGCTAATCTGCATGTTACTAGTGTCCAACAAAAAGCAGCAGGTGGTAAACCCACCAACTGCAGTCTTACAGCTTCCAAATCTGGAAGCAAAAGCAGTGAGGTGCCTCTGGATGTCAAACCAAGTACCTCCAAAGCTGCCCTGGCCCGCGTCGGCAAAGGACCGGCGAAAACCCCTGCTTCGGGAGCTGCTAGCTCGAAATTATGTCGAGCTGCAGTAAACCCAGTGCTTTCTGTGAACAAGGGAACTGCAAACAAGATTTCGAGTTCCCAAGTATCACCACCCCCCGCCAGTAAAGGAGCTGCGAACTTGCCTTCGAGCTCTGGATCTGTGCCTCCAGCCCACTCGAGCAATAATTCGTCCCAAAGGCACATAACACCTGCAAGAAGGGCCTTTTTAAGACGGCGTGCCGCCGAGCGTTTCTTGGATCGCCTTGGTAAAAAGCCAGCCGAATCCCTAACCCCAGAGGAACTAGTTTCCCTAAATTGGGCCAGATCTTTAATGGCAGAATTGCAGCGTAAACCATCTCCTACGTCGAAAGACGCGCCTAAACGGCAAAGGTCGGAGGAGGAGGCACAGCCGCAAGGCCATCAGCCCGGGACTAAACTTCCGAAGCCCTACAATCCGATGGACAAATCGTTCAGCGAAGTGGCCAAAGGTCATCTCATACGAGCTGTCATCGATAGGAGCGATGTCGACTGCGCTATCTCCCACGCAAATTGGGACCTAGTGCGTAAGAAGCTGATGGGAGTGTTCTGGAAAGTTCTAAAGGACAACCCAGGACCCTCCCCTCAATGCGATGATGCTGGATGGTATCGCAGCCGAGTAAAGCTAATGGCCTGCTCAAACGAACGATCGGCCCTGCTCTTGAAGCAGGTGATCGCTCTTTTAGAAGGCTTATGGGAAGGCGCTAGACTCGACGTGGTCTCTATTGACGAGATTCCACGTCGGCCTAGAGCCATGGCCCGCATACCGGATGAACCGTCCAAACCTGAGGAGATACTGGAACTCATTCGGTTCGGAAACCCTGAGATCCCTACAAGCGAATGGAAGGTGACCAGAGTCTCCGAATCCGACGGAGCATCCAGAAGGATTGTCATCGTAATGAATAAAGAGTCCCAGCCGTCTCTCCGTGAGAAAAGTGGAAAGATATACTACGGCTTCGAGTCTATCTTTCTACAGGTCTACCGAGGAGACGACAGAGACAAACCGATTCAGGACGGTAATGACCCGACTCCGGAAGCAATGTCATGTGGGGAGACTACTAGTTCTCTCGCTCAAGAGGACACTCATTCAAACTCTGAGTTTGTGGGTGAATTTTTTGAACGGGTGGACGAAGTAGTTGACGAAGACGCCCTCTTGGACTCGGACCAAGATGACGTCAACGTCACAATCGTCCACAAAAATGACAATGGTGAAGATAACGCAAGTTAATCTTCACCACTCTAAAGCAGCTTCGGCTGCGTTGATGCTCCGGATGGCTGAAAGAGGCGAGGAGCTTGCACTTGTCCAAGAACCCTGGAACGCAAGTGACAGAGTTTGCGGACTTCGTGCGAAAGATTATATGCTGCAACACGCTGCAGGGTCAGGTAAGATTCGATCTTGCATTGTAGCAAGCAGGAAACTTAGTATCTTCATTCTCTCTGATTTCAGTGACGAAGATACGGCTGTAGCGGCCTTGGAGACAACTTGTGGCACCGTATATATTGTCTCCAGCTACATGGCCCATGATCACAGCGAACCACCACCGAATGCAAAAGTTCACGCAATAACGAAGGCGGCAAATGAAAGAAACATTCCGCTCGTGATTGGAGCTGACGCCAACGCCCACCATATCGTTTGGGGTAGATCGGATACAAATGCAAGGGGTAAGTCTATTTTTAACTTTATCCTTTGTAGTAGTTTAGATGTGTTGAACATTGGTAAGGAACCAACCTTTGTAGTTTCTAATAGAAGGGAGGTTCTCGATATTACGCTAGTAAGTACTAAGCATTTTAATATGATCAGGGAATGGAAAGTCTCAAATGACTGCTAATTTTCGGATCACATGTATATTGACTTCAATTTGGAGGACCATTTACCTGGGGCCAACCCGATTTCAAATAGGAGGAAAACAAATTGGATAGAGCAACATGATATTCTGTCCCAACTCCTCCCTGACCCACCGACCATTTGTACTAGTCGGGATATTGAATCCTCTGTCGAAATGATAAATAATGCTTTCGATAGGGCGACCTCTGTGGCTTGTAGACCTAAGGTCTATAAAGGAAGGAGTAAACCACACTGGTGGAACTCCGAAATAGGTGACACTCGTAAAGAATGTCGCCGTTTATTTAATGAGGCGAAAAGACTGGTCAGCTTACAAATCCTCAGTCAATAGGTTTAAGAACCTAATCAGAAATGCGAAACGTAAATCTTGGAAAACCTTCTGTAGCGGCGTGGAAGGTCATTCCGAGACAAGTCGTTTACGCAAAATTCTGGCGTCATCCCCTTCTGTCCCAAGTTACATTCAGAAACCTTGTGGCAGCTGGACAACAAGCGGCCAAGAGACCTTAGATGTCTTAATGGATACGCACTTTCCTGGCAGTCTCCCTATAACGGAGCATACTGCGGTTGATTCTGGGGACCCCAACGACGCTCAGATTCGGATTACAGAAGATGAGCTAAAATGGGCCCTGAACAGCTTTGCCCCCTTTAAATCCCCGGGCCCAGATGGCATTATTACTGCAGACTTGCAGCATAATGCGGATATTATAGCTCCATGGCTACTTCGGATCTACTCGGCTTGTTTATCACGCTCATATATCCCTGAGTCATGGACTAGATGCAAGATGGTCTTTATTCCTAAAGGAGGAAAGACTTCCCACACGAAACCGAAGGATTTCAGACCTATCAGTCTATCGTCCTTCCTTTTGAAAAGGCTGATTGACCTGCATCTTCGTAGGACAATTGACCCCAACCTTTTATCAGCGTCCCAACACGCCTATATGAAAGGTAAATCGGTTGAGACGGCGTTACATTCGCTTGTAGGGTATGTTGAAAATGCTCTCGAGCATAAGGAATATGCATTAGTGGCCTTTCTTGATATAGAAGGAGCCTTCAATAATGTGATACCAGAGGCAATTAAATTGGCTCTGGAAAGACTGAGTATACATCAGTCGATTATTAGCATCATATGGAGACTTCTTACCAATAGGGTCATTATCTCCAGTATGGGTGCGGCTACCACTTATAGAGTGGCGAACAGGGGCACTCCACAAGGGGGAGTTTTATCTCCACTTTTATGGAACATAGCCATCAACACAATGCTCTTGGAACTAGACTCCTTGAAGTACAAAACTGTCGCTTATGCAGACGATGTTGCGGTTGCTGTATCTGGAAAATTCCTAGATACCATATCTCACCGCTTACAAACTGCGCTAGGCCTACTCAGTAAATGGAGTATAGATAGTGGCCTCAGCGTGAATCCAGGCAAGACGGAATTAGTTCTCTTTTCAAGGAGATACAAAATCCCTGTCATGGGGTTTAAATCCTAGGAACACGAAATGGCTCTTCGATATGGTAATTAAGCCCATACTTATGTATGGAGCGTTAGTATGGTGGAGGGCGATGGAGAAACCCACCTTTTGCGGAATATTTGATAAAGTTCTGCGTAGCTCAGCGCTATTAATTACGGGCGCGCTTCGTACAACACCATCCAGGGCATTATTCGTTTTAATGAACTGGTTGCCTGTTGATCTAATGGCCAAACAAATCGCTATCATGTCGGCGACTATTAACTCTATATATGCATGGGACAGTAGAAACTATGGTCATGCGACCATCCTGGGAATTATGGGGGACATCCCTGACAATATTGACTATTGTATACCTAAACCCTTTCTTGATCAACTTCGGCTGATCCTACCATAGGAGATGAATCGGTTGAAGTCTACACTGATGGGTCCAAATCTGTTGAGGGGGTTGGGGGGTGTTTTCATTCCTTTATATGGAAAGCGCATTTCCTTTAAATTGCCGGATCATTGTAGCGCCCTACAGGCGGAAATCTCGGCCATTAAGAGAGCGGCAAATTGGCTAATGTACTATAGGATATTTGGAGTGAATATTCAAATCTGTACCGATAGTCAGCCAGCGATTAAATCTCTCTCTGGTGTCCTCTCGACATCCAGACTGGTAAATGAATGCCGGACATCTCTAAATGAGATGGCGAGACATTCAAACCTAGAGTTGATCTGGGTAAGGGGTCACTCAAACACCCCGGGCAACACTGTTGCGGACGAACTAGCCAGGATTGGTTCCCACCTTCGAAATGGGGAAACTGACCAACTGGTAGGTGTGCCGCTGTCATCTTGCAGATCTATGATACTGCAGTATTTATTGAGAAAGGCTCAGCAAAGATGGACATATGAGTCCACATGCTCCACCTCGAGAAGTATATGGCCCCAGTACGATCACTTGCGATCGAACTATATTCTGGGATTGCCTAGGCGTCAGCTACGGATACTTGTAGCAACTGTCACGGGGTACTGGGTAGCTGGTGCGCACGCTAGGAGATAAGCGTGAGCACCATCTAAGCAACTTCTACTTTTGTAGAAGTTGCTTAGATGAGGAAGAGACAGTGGAGCATCTTCTATGTCACTGTCCTGCTCTTACAGGTATTAGGGCTACGGAACTTGGTAGTCCGTTTCTGCATGCGTTATCTGATCTGTCTATGATCGACATAAAACAGATCAGATCCTTTATACGTGCGTCATGCTGGTTCGATCCGAACCTCTTTGAGGACATGTGAAACTTCCACGTGATCCTAAGGGTAACACAATGGGACCAATAGGACCCAAGTGAGCTGTTTCATATTCAATAGTTACAGCAGCCCATTTAACCTAACCTAAGGTACTTTCAGACCTAAAATATTACGTATTTCATCAGTATGTCAAAAAATCGGATAGAAAAATCATGAAGTAGTTTAGACTATAATATTATCTTTGAATTTAATCCAAAATGTTGATTTATATTTCTTTTATAATTTTTTTATTTTTTGTTTATGAAAAAATGTAACTGAAAATCAAAAGTTTTGAACAATTTCAAAAAATTTAAAATACTGTTGGTATTTCGAAAAAAATCATAAGTATTTTTTCATAATCAAACAATTTGTATTCATACAAAAAGTAAATATTTAGATTTTCGTTTTTTTGACAAATCTTAATATTATCGTCTGAAAATAACTTTAACTTTATCTTCTTACATTTATTTTGAATCACGTCATATTCATACCGATTTATTGGCAATAAAATATCGTACGATTAAACCAATTATTTAAGATTTTTCCTAACGCAAACTTTTTCTTTTATTGGAAATATTTTGTTTTTTAAATTTTTATTTAAAAATTATTAATATTACCTTTTTATGATTTTTCTTAGAATTTTCGATTTCTATAGAATCATATGAATATAATAATGATTTAAAAATACAAATTCTTAATTTTTTCTCTTTGTTGATAATGTGTTTATTTTAAGAGCTTAGTGAAGAAACACAACCAACATTGCTGTTGAACGGAAAGCCGTTCGAATACAATTTATTTTATTTTCTTGACGATATTCTATGTTTTTTTCCAACAAGATTTTCACTATTTGTGAAAAAAAATCATTTATCGAACCCGTATTTTGGAAGTTACATATTATTTTTCTCATATATATTTAGTAACACTTTTGTGAAACACTTTACATAACTTCGAAATTTTTTTATATAAATGTATCTAATTTTCAAAATTTTGTATGGGGTCTTGTGTTATTTAACTCTTGTAAAAGGACTATATTTTTAACATTGCGTTACCAATCAACAAAATATATTTCAAACAAAACCCAGAACCTCCCTAATGACAACAATCAACCTTCTATTTGACAGTCAGCTGTTCCATTATTGTGCTTTTGACGTTTCAAAATTTTCACTGCTGCGAGAAAAAGTGAAAAAAGAAGTATCCTAAGAATAGAAACTAATTAAAATTGTAAAATAATTTATATAAATAATAGTAAACTATACAATTTAATAATTGTTGCAGTAAAACTATTAATAATTAATATAAATATTAAAACTATTCTACAACATAAAAATCCAAACGAACGAGAGAAACAGTGCAGCTTTTTCCCTTCTCCCAACAAAGCAAAACAACGCATTATTAAAGAATGTTTCGTAGCCGTAGCTGGTTCGGAGGTGGTTGGAATAAACCCAAAAATCGTCTATCGCTGGACCACTTGAAATATTTATACAGTATTTTAGAAAAGAATACCACAGTATCGGAAAACAATAGAGGCTTATTGGTGGAATCATTACGTTGTATAGCAGAAATTTTAATTTGGGGCGATCAACATGATTCCTCAGTATTCGAGTAAGGTTAAAGTTAAATATGCAAATTAAATATTTACTTATTATCTATGAATTGCTTGAACTTTCTTTGTAGTTTTTTCCTTGAGAAGAATATGCTGTCCTACTTTTTGCATATAATGCGTCAAAAGAGTGGCGGTTCGAGTTTTGTATGTGTTCAACTATTACAAACATTAAATATTTTATTTGAAAATATAAGAAATGAGACTTCATTGTGTAAGTATGCAATGGCATTAAGAGATTATTATAATAACGAGCGTAACCCGGTGCGCTTCGCTACCCCCTAATAGGGAATATAAAACAATTGCTACTGTTTAGGGGTTTTAAAAAGTGGGCGTAAAATATGGGCGTGAACCCAGTTCTTACATAGCCTTAAACGACCACCGTTACTGGTGCTATCTGTGTGTTAAATTTCTTAAAAATCGGTACAGGCGTTTGAGAGTTATAAAAAGTGGGCCTATAATGTCCAGCGGTAATGGTACTATCTGTGTGTCAAATTTGGTGAACATAGGTGTAACAGTTTAAGAGTTTTAAAAAGTGGGCGTAAAATGTGGGCGTGGCATCCAACCAAGTTTATACATAGCCTATAATGACCACCGGAAATGATACTATCTGTGTGTCAAATTTCGTGAAAATCGGTACAACCATTTAAGAGTTATAAAAAGTGGGCGTAAAATGTGGGCGTGGCATCCAACACAGTTCATACATAGCCTATAATGATCAGTGGCCCTGATACTATCTGTGTGTCAAATTTCGTGAAAATCGGTGCAACCGTTTGGAAGTTATAAAAAGTGGGCGTAAAATGTGGGCGTGACATCCAATCCAGTTCGTACATAGCCTATAATGATGAGCGGCACTAATACTATCTGTGTGTCAAATTTCGTGAAAATCGATCCAACCGTTTGGAAGTTATAAAAAGTGGGCGTAAAATAAGGGCGTGTCATCCAATCGAAATCTTACATAGCCTATAATGATCAGCGGCACTGATACTATCTGTGTGTCAAATTTCGTGAAAATCGGTCCAACCGTTTGGAAGTTATAAAAAGTGGGCGTAAAATGTGGGCGTGGCATCCAATCGAAATCTTATATAGCCTATAACCACCTCTGGCACTGGTATTATCTGTGTGTCAAATTTCGTGAAAATCGGTTCAGTCGTTTAGACGTGATTGACGCACAAACAAACAAACAAACAAACTTACACCTCATTTTTATAATATATATTAGGATAAATAAGTATACAAATGTTATTTATTTTTTTAATAATTTTCTTTGTTTAGATTATCTATTGAGCAATAATCATGTCAACTCGATTATAGTACATAAATTCGATTTCTCAGACGAGGATGTTATGGGCTATTATATATTATTTTTGAAAACTTTAAGTTTAAAACTAAATACCCATACTATACATTTCTTTTATAATGAGGTATATGTAAACATAATTTCTTAAAGCATTAAAGTATTATTATAAGGGAAATTATTTCATTTTTAGCATACCAATGACTTCCCCCTGTATACCGAAGCTATTAAGTTTTTTAATCATCCCGAGAGTATGGTGCGTATAGCTGTACGTACTATTTCCTTAAATGTTTACAAAGTACAAAATGCTAGCATGTTACGTTTTATAAGAGACAAGTAAGTTTAACTAAAAAATTAAATATATTCAATCCCAATGTTATAGTTTTTAATTTGTTATTCTTATTTATAGAACGGCTGCTCCTTATTTTAGCAATTTAGTTTGGTTTATTGGTAAACATATTTTGGAATTAGACACATGTGTGCGCACAGATATTGAGTGAGTAAAAAATTAATTTTGAATTTTTGTTTTCGTATACAAACAGTGTTGTCCTTTAACACTTTCAGTGGTAGATTTAGTATTTGAACAGATTAAAAGGCATTGACATGTTATAAAAATATGCTCAATGCATTCTAACACTTTTTTTATAGTTTTTTAATCAATACTTTCTGATATTTGAAAAAATTTCTTTGTAAATTTGACGGTATTAATTGTTAGTTTTAAAACAAAGCCTTATTTTTATTTGCCCAATATTACAAATAATTATAAAGAATTATTATTTAAAGATTGCATTTGAACAATGTTTTACAAGAAACAAGGGGAACGAACACAAAATATTGTTACGAAAATTAGTTTTATAAGTTTTAATAACGATTTTTGAACTTTCAAGGTTTCCAGAATGTAACGAGGTTTATATAAATTTGTTTAAATTCTCTTAATTGCTTGTTAATTATCTAAAAGAGTTCTACTTTTTGTTAAATTGATTATGTATTAGTGAGATACTTCCCAATGGTAAAAAGAAGATGAAGATATATTTTTTAGATATGGTAGCTCGTAGACTTACTAGCTATCAAATATCGTTAGGTTTCGTTTTGATCAATTTTTATACAAATTTGTATACACAAAACCCATGTAACCATTTATCGATTTCAGTTTTTTTTTATTTCACTTCTTTCACTTTCTCAAAAGCCAAATATGTCGAATGTATGTAAGTTCAAAAGGCAATATCTCTGGGAAGGCTTTTAATTGAATTTTAATGATTTAAACAGCGTTTAAATTCTGCATATATTGACTTTAACACAAATATTTCAGAAATAGGATTTTTAAATACATTTTAAATACATTTTTCTTTAAATATACTATTCAAAATGTTTAATTTTTTAAGATATTTGGAAAGTAGTGAATCTTTACATTTAAATAAAAATCTAATTTTTTGGGATGCAGGCATCGAATATGCTGAAAAGCTTCGAACGAACTAATTAAATCTTAGCTTAATTCCTTTAAATCTTAATTCTGAATTAAGACATATTAGTTTTTCATTCTATAATACCATTTTCAAAAACATAATTCTATAGCTTTATTCAAAGCCTTTTTTTAATAGATTAAGTTTTTTATTAAATTAATTCATAAAGAATTCATTAAATTTTTGTTAATCTAAATGTTCTCCAAATTGGATGAAAATATTTTTCTTTCATTCAATTTTAAATATTTTGTTTTTTATTCTTTTCAAAATGAATTAAAAAATATTTTCTAAAACTAAGATTTGAATTAACGAAAATTTAAATGATTAAATATATTAATTGATTGTGAGTATCCTTAAGAAATTAAATCTTTATAGAATTAATTAAATTCATAAATTATTATGACTCCTTTAAAATAATGACCAGGATAATAAATTTCATTCGATTTTGAAGATTGAATTAAAAAATTAAGCCTTTCAAACATTTGAATATGCATAATAAACTTAAAAAAAAAACCCTTTCCAAAAATTCCATGTAAAAATAATCAGTACCCGTGTTCTGTATCTTGTGAAAAGTTTTCAAAACGAAAACAATTTTAAAATTAAAGTAGTCATCCAATTGTTAGCAGAATGGTTCATATAATATTTGAATTAAATACATTTGAGATCAAAACGTACTTCTTTCGTTATTTGAATTTGATGGGAAATTAAGAATTAATTTTTCGCTCCCCTAAAAAGCAGTTTGAATCCGGAAATGATAAGAAACGTTCTCCTTTCGTTTTGTTTAAAAAATTTTGGAAAAATTTAAAATTTCTTTGTATTTTTAAAGGAAATATTTTTCATGAATCTATTAAATGATCTAAAAATACTGTTCTGTTTTAGTTCTTAAGAAAAATATACCTCTTAAAATCAATAAATTATAAGAAAAAAGTTCAATTTTTCCGCAAAAGGTAAATTTTTTTGCAGAAAAAAGTGTAAAAATTATTCTATCAAAGTTTTTTCTGGTAGAGTTAAATCCATTGAATACAAAAATACAAAAATAAAAAGAAATTTCTGAAAAAAATGCAAAAAAAAAGTACGTTTTGTTCTGCGACTCCTCATTTAATGTCAACAAAACACAGACGATTTATTACTAATCACCCTGTTTTAAACAAGTCTATCAGCCGTATTCAAAATAAATAATGTATGTTTGCTAACAAGTTACTTTTTCTTATGGAAATTTACATACAAAAAAGTTAGTAACTCGTTATCAAAAATACATTATTTATTTTGAATACGGCTGTATAAATTTCTCGAAATAAAATTTTCTCACAAAGTTACAGAACACAGGTACAGGTATTTGAAAAAAAAGATTCCGAACAAAAATCTATATAAAAACGAATGATCGATTTCATGTTATTTTTATACCCTTCACCACAGGTGTAAAGGGTATATATAAGTTTGTCATTCCGTTTGTAATTTCCACAATTTTCGTCGGAGAGCAAAAAAGTTTATATTTTCGGAATCCTTGTAAGAAGCGATGACGATTGGACCATGTCCGTCCGTCCGTCCGTGTGTCGGTTGAAATGGCGTTTATGAAGCCCACCGATAACTGACATATATAATATGTATGTCAAACGATCGGAAATGCTTTCGAGAATTTTGCTATTGGAATTCAGCAAGATAGGTTCATACAATGCGGAGATATGTTAAAAAACCGGTTTTTTGACCCGGTTTTCCAGTTTCTGAAGCCTCTGTATACACTACGGACTTTTTTTCTGAATTTTTGTTCTGAAAAAATGAAATAAATCGGTTCAGTAATAACTGAGATATCGGACAAAACGCATTTTTTATTTTTTGAAGCCTTGGTTTAAGCTATAGATTTTTATTTTTATACAGATCGGTCACAAATATTTTTATAAAATTTCAGTTTTTTGAATCAGGAAGATCGGTTTATAAATGGTGGAGATATGCTTTAAAAACCGGTTTTTAGAACCGGTTTTTTAGTTTCTGAAGCCTCTGCATATACCAGGGACTTCGAATTTTTAAAGGGGGCTCGAAAATTATTTTCTGAATTTTTGTTCTGAAAAAATTAAATAAATCGGTTCAGTAATAACTGAGATATCGGGGAAAACGAATTTTTTATTTTTGAAGCCCTTGTTCAAGCTACAGATTTTTATTTTTATATAGATCAGTCATAAATATTTTTATAAAATTTCGGTTTTTTTAATAAACCAAATTCGTTTATAATCAACAGAGTTATGGCCCAAAAACAAATCTGTTAAGAATATAAATACACCAACAAACATGTATATTAAGCATTGTAATGACTATTAGTGACGTTTTTTGTTTTTTGTATAGACAAGTAGTGTAGTTATCAACAGCAGTAATATGATGAATAACAGTGTTGTTGTTGTTGTTCTTTGTATATGCAGTCTGTACAAAAATAAATAGATATGGAATTGTAGTTGTTTATTTTTAAAAACTAAAACATATCTGTTAAGAATATACATACATAAATACATACACAAACATGTATATTAAGCATTGTAATGACTATTAGTGACGTTTTTTGTTTTTTGTATAGACAAGTAGTTTAGTTAGCAACAGCAGTAATATAATGAATAACAGTGTTGTTGTTGTTCTTTGTGTATTCAGTCAGTTTGTACATACAAAAATAAATATATATGGAATTGTTGTTGTTTCTTTTTTAAAAGCAAAGCCTGTTATGATTGTTTTTTTTTTTTTTTTTCATATTCAAATTTTCGTAGTTTGAAAAAAATTTAGATTTAGAAAATATGCAAGCATACGTTAAGGAGAAAATTTTATTAATTGTCGGTAATATGGTAATATGATGTCGATAAGATGGTAAGATGGTAATATGGTGAAGGGTATCAAAGATTCGGCACAGCCGAATCTTTTTTCAATTTCATTGTATAGACAAGTAGTTTAGTTAGCAACAGCAGTAATATAATGAATAACAGTGTTGTTGTTGTTCTTTGTGTATTCAGTCAGTTTGTACATACAAAAATAAATATATATGGAATTGTTGTTGTTTCTTTTTTAAAAGCAAAGCCTGTTATGATTGTTTTTTTTTCATATTCAAATTTTCGTAGTTTGAAAAAAATTTAGATTTAGAAAATATGCAAGCATACGTTAAGGCGAAAATTTTATTAATTGTCGGTAATACGGTAATATGATGTCGATAAGATGGTAAGATAGTAATATGGTCAATTTCATTTTTTTTTCATATTCAAATTTTCGTAGTTTGAAAAAAATTTAGATTTATATATGTGAAAATATGAAAGCATACGTTAAGGCGAAAATTTTATTATTTGTCGGTAATACGGTAATATGATGTCGATAAGATATTAAGATGGTAATATGGTAATATGGTGAAGGGTATCAAAGATTCGGCACAGCCGAATCTTTTTTCAATTTCATTTTTTTTTTTTTTTTGTAAAGAAAATAGTGAATTAGGTTGTAATGAAAAACAAAACTGAAATTTTTGTTTTGGTAGTCGTTTTAAAAAAGAATAAAATACTTTATTTACAAGAAGGGATTAAATAAGAATAAGAGCACTGAAAACTAAATGGATAGAAATTTCTTCTCTGTGGTGTTTAAAATATCATATTCTATTCGCGAAAATACCTCTTAAAGCTGAGCACAGTGCATTTATGAAGGAAATGACTTATTGAACTACGGTTATGTAAATACAAAATGATGAAAATCTGCTCCGGCTAAAGATCTACCATGGATTACTCGAAATACAACTTAATCATTCAAATAATATATACACTATAGAGCAAAAGTGAACACTTTTTTGTAACTGATTATGTTTTTAGGTGATATCTTATCATCTAAAGTATAACAAAAAGTAATTAATAGTATTAATTCATGATGAATTTATTTAATGTAATGAAGAATAAAAAGTATTAAAACTAATTTAGTTTGTGCAAAAAATTAAAATGTTTTTGAAATAAAAAGTGTTCAGTTTTGCACCACTTAAGAAAAATTAAAACAAAATATATTTTTAGCAATATAATACTTTCATTTCGCAAATTTGTTTCATAGTTTAACAAGTCATATTGTTAATAAATAAATCACCAAAACAAATTCTATCCCATAGTGTCATTACAGTTCCTGGCTGATGTTTTAGGATTTTTAATTTCACTTTTATGTATATACTTCATATTTTTATGTAAGTTTTGTCTGGGTTTCTTACACACCCCTCCAAAACTATCAAATCCTTATTTTAAACAAGTTCTGAGCATGATTTTCTACGAAAATATTACTATTAGACTGAAATTCGTGGTGAATATTATGACGTAATATCATATTTTTAATATTTTCTTCTCAGAATCTGAACATATTTTAACGAAAAGTTGAGGATATTTTTTTAAGACATAATTCCACTAATTAGTCCAATCGGACCGACATCTAGGTGTGAGATACGTCCCTAATTCGCTATATAACAATCCCTTTACTTTAAAGTTTTTATAGCGTAGCAATCAAGTAGAACATATATTTTGAAAACTTAAAAAATCATTATTTTCTAACATAATTTAGTTTACGATTGTCCATTTACTATTAAAACGCATTTCCAGTTTACCATGACCCTAGATTAATAGATTTCAAGATATTGAAAAGGGTCATAAACTTTCATCTAATAGATAGTTACAGATTTTGTGGTTTTTGTCAAATATTTTCATGTTTCTTATGTTATTTGCAAACAGTTTGAAAACTAGCTCTACTATTAATGAATTTGATAGATTTTATTGGAATCCCCGATCTTAGTTATTTTCAAAAAAATGTTCAGCATCTCTATTAATGAATAAACATAATCGATGATTTTGCCTAATAAAAAATATTTTTTATGTCTTTTTGAACATAGTCAGCAAGGTTTGAGATAGTTTTAAATCCGTGCGATTTTTTTTTTTTTGCAAAATTCTATATTTTCTAATTTTTGTATTTAAACTACTACAGGATTTTATCAAGGTTATTACATATTAAATAACTATTGCAGAACTCTAACAAGTTTGTATTTGCACTAGACATTCTTCATTGAATAATATATTTTCCAATTTTTTTTTTTTTTTTTTTTTGCAAATTTAAACTACAGAATAAATCACGATTATATATCCAATCAGAAAATGGTGCAAAATTTAACACTTTTATATTTTAAAGTTTTATTTATTTGTTATGTTACACAAAAAAATATTTTAATATTTATTATACATATATTTCAAATTGAACCTTGAGGATTATATTCTACTATTTATATTTTTATTTCTATGGGTCGTTAAGAAGATACAGCCAAAAAAAGTAAATTTCACCGAAAAAGTGTTCACTTTTGCTCTATAGTGTATTTCATGATCGTAGATCAATAGATTTTCAGAATTAATCAATTGATTAGTAAATTTTAGTAATTTCGGCTTCTTAAAGATAATAAATTTAAAATATATTTGTTGTTGTCCATAGAATTTGGCGCGACGAATTATATATTTTTTCTTAAAAATAAACATTTAATCATATTTCAACAACTTTAATTTTAGCAATTTAATTTATTCTCAAAAATGTTTTTTTTTTTTTTCTCCTTATAGTCATCAATCAAATCAAAAACTCTCTAATTTGGTAGCCGAACATTTAGATCATTTACATTATCTAAATGATATTCTGCTCTTGGAAATAAACGATTTAAATGTAGTTTTAACCGAACACTTGCTGCACAAACTTTTTGTACCGCTATACATATTCTCCTTAACGCCAGCACCGCCACCACCTTCTTTAGCTTTGGTTACCCAAAATCTCGCAGCAGTTTTAAATCGCAATGTTGATATTGATATACAAGAAATGCAAAATCCTCGAGTATCTTCCATAGTAGCACTATATTTATTGTCTTTAGTATTTCTGGTAGTGACACATTCACCTCTAGTACATGCCTTAGCCTGGGTTATTTTAAATGGTGATAATACTGTATTTAAAGAAGGCGCAGCAGCGGTGTTAAGTGCATATGTAGAACATCGTGAAGCAGTGGTACCGAGTTTTACCGAACCTCGAGAAAGTTTAGAACAAGCTTTAGATACGGTAGCTAATTCTTCAGGTTATTCGTATGGCGAAGAAACTACTGAAGATAGTTTAATGGCATCTGCATCAAGTGGTATTGTGGCAGATACATTAACTGCAACAACGACATCGCCGCCCATAGAAGAAACTGATGTTCACAGTTCAACAGAAGCATTAGAAAATACTGAAACATCTTCGCTGATAAGCAATATGAAATTAGCAAATATTACAGATGAAGAAAAAGAAAAATTACAACAGCTAACATCACCAACCTCAGGAGCCTCTATGACCCCATCATTACATAGGCCATTTTTGGATACCGTCATGTCGGCTTTGGATTGTACGGAAAATGATTATTTGGCCTTATTAGCTTTGTGCTTAATATATGCCATGAGTTTTAATAGAGGTTGTATTTTTTGTTTCAATTTCTTTCACTACATATAAACATCATTTACATTTTGTAACAATTTCATATTTTCCTCTTTCACTTCTTTTACTATTCATGCTGCTTGTTGTTGTATATCATAATAATTAATCTGTCTTCTACAGATGGTATGTAAAGTACTAGCTTCAACTTAAACTAACTAAAATTCATTTTAATTAAAATTTCATTCGATGTTTTTCGTTTAACGTAAATTTTCAATATAAATATATTATAATGTCTTACAGGTGTAAAAAATGATTGGTTTCATCAAGTTCTATCGAAATCCGGTAATGGTTCTTTAAGTTATAAAACTGAATTAATAGAACGTTTGCTAAATATTATTACTTTGGCTAATCAACCTTGTAAGTATTATTTTTTCATGAATAATGTATATTAATAATTTATAACATTGTATCATTCTTTCAGCCTGTCGCATACGTTTAATAACCATTGAAATTGCTCTCCAACTATTGGTGACATTCACCAAATCGAATAATCAATCCGATGATATGCCAGCTACTACTTGTATCACTGAGGCCCAACAGGATCTTTTGTTTGCCGCGCGCAATCAATCTATGTCTGTTTTACGTAATTTCTATAAATCTGAAGATATTTTCTTAGATTTATTCGAAGATGAATACAATGAAATGCGCAAAACGCAACTGAATGTTGAATTTTTATGCATGGATTCGACAATACTATTACCACCCACCGGTACACCATTGACAGGAATACCGTTCACAAGACGTTTGCCCTGTGGAGAGGTAGAAAAAGCCAGACGAGCCATAAGAGTATTTTTCCTATTACGTAAAACGTGCCAACAATTTCTTAATGAAAAAGAAACAATGCTGCCGTTGACGAATTCGTTAAATTTAGTGCAAGTCGATAATGTTCTGGATTTGAGTAAGTGTTTACAAAATGAATTTTATGTTAAAGTAATCTATACCATTTGTCATATTATGAATATCGCTTTCAATTCTGTAGAATGATCATATGTCGGATGATATAATTATCTTTTTATACATTCAGATATTGATATACAAATTGACATGGTCAAATATTGAATTCTAACTTCATACTTTTGTAATAAAATTTTAGACAACAGCGATTTAATTGCTTGCACCGTAATCGCCAAGGATAATGTAAAACAGCGACGTTTTCTGGTCATCGACTCATTACAATTGATATTAGTGGAACCAGATGCTAAACTCTTAGGTTGGGGTGTTGCCAAATTTGTAGGCTTCTTGCAAGATGTTGAGGTTGTTGGCGATAAGGATGACAGTCGCTGTTTGCATATAACAGTTCATCGTGGTGGCGCTACACACAATCGTACTCCTCTTATATCGGCCAAATTTTTATTCGACGATCATATTCGTTGTATGGCTGCCAAACAACGACTCACCAAAGGTCGTAGTAAAGCGAGACAGAAGAAAATGTATCAAATCGCTCAAATGATTGAAATGCCGGGACAAGTTATTGACTCACCAGTATATGCAGTAGCTGGTCTAAGATCTGCCAGCGGTGCTAGTGGTAGTTCAAGTTCTAGATCATCACGAGAACACCGACCGATTTTTTCGACTACCAGTAGGGTTCCAGGTTTTGCAGCAGCTTTGAGGCGTGATAATGTGGTAGCTGGTGGCGTAAGTCGCATACAAATGGCGCAAAATCGATCAATAGAGGGGTAGTTATTATTTAAATAAATTTTTTGTTTCTTGTTTACCAAATTTATTGTTTCATTTCCGTTTTTTAAGTATCCGTAATGAAAGTGCCGGAAGATCACGTCGACGTACATCTAATTCGAATACTCCCACTCAGGGTGAATCGAACAGTAGTTCCCCACAACGTGAACATTCACATTCTCCCAGTAGTGGTTGTGGTGGAAAAAGTTCTACACATTCTAGAGATAACTCACAACAAAGATCATCTAGAGACAATAGTCCTAGAATGCCAAGGCCAAGGTAATTTATTTAAAACCATTAGTTAAAGCACAAAAACACAAATATATAAACATATTCTAAATAGATCAGAAGAAATTCCTTTGGAAGATTTTCAACATTCACGTAATAACAGCCCGCATGGTGTTAGACCAGCCTCTACCAACTCTAATACCGGCTCTCGTTGTCATACTCCATCGAGAGCTTTAAATTTTGATCAAATATCCATACACAATGCATCGCCGCGTGATAATTCTTTGCTGGCTCAAGTAAATGGTGTAGCACTGACAAAAGAAAATGTTTTACATCAACAAAACTCCTCAGAAGAAACTTCCTTTATAGCTAACGATGATGCGGCATCCTCATCGTCTTCTACGGGTCAAATAAGTTCAAGACGCAAGGGAGCTATAGAAACAGTTTGATTTGTTTAATTAAAAAATAAAAATTTTAAGCTAGTTAGGTAAAATGTAAGAGATATATTTAATAGGGTGTTTGATTAACAAATTAATATTTTAAATTAGATTTTAATGGTGTACTAATATTGTAGCGTCCTAACTTTATATTTTGAGGAGAAATTTTATTATTTGTTGTAATTTTAATAATTATACAAAAATAATTTTTCAAATTTGCGTAATATATTTAAAAATAGAATACCGTTATCATTTAAATACATATATAATGTACACATATAATCAGATTTACTGGGTTTCATTAAAATTTTTGCAAACAAATAAAAATTTTAATTCTAACTAAAACCTGCAAATCTGACAAATATAGCAACAGATATTTTAATATTTGAACTAAATTAGTTTTAAAGTTTTTGGTTTGCCAAAATATTAAACATATTATAACAAAAAACAAATGTTATGAAATTTTCAACCTTCACTCGGAAAAAATGTATAAATATTTACTAAATTGTTATTAACATTTAAAAAAGTATTTACATATTTGTTTGTTTTTTAATAAAAATATTGTAACATAGTAACTACTATTAAAATAATGTAAATAACCCCCTATTAAAATAATTTACTATTTAAGTTAAATTTATCAAACGTTTAAAAAATAAAGAATTTTAAAAATTTGCTTTTATGTTTAACGGCCTTAACTAGTCGTCTTCACCTAACATAAAATATTTAACATTAAGACTAACATCATGTTAGTATTAATGTTAAATATTTTATGTTACGTGAAGACATTAGATATGAATTGGTGTTTAAACATTATGTTAAAACATCGTATTCGAAGCATTGGTATAGACAACCAAACTAATTTACTCATAGTAAATTTATAAAGTATACTCGTAAGAACAGCTGTTTTACAATTTTTTCATTGGCAAACCTCCCTGTACTGTCAAATTGTTTTTGTATTCACATGTAAATTTTTTTAGTTTTTTTTTTTCTCTTGCTCTCTTTCGTTCTCTCATTTTTCCGTTCAAAGCATTTTGACATTGTGGGCAGTAGTTTTACACTAACAAAATACAAGCAATTTTTTTTTTGTAGATGTGCGAGTACTTTATTATTTTACTATGTAACGTACTGTCTCCACGTTGATATAATATGTAAGATAACGCCGGCAGAAGAGAGTAAACATTATGTTTATATTATGTTAAATCTTAAAGAAGGGGTAAATGTATCCTAATAAATCTCATAATATATCATTATTTTCATTCAGTCACAGAGTAAACATGTACTTTTTATTTAAGAAATTCGAAATTTTTTAGCACAATTTTAATGAAAATATGTTTCTAAATGTAGAATAACCATTAAAATAAAATAATTTTACAAAAAAACTTTGTGTTTAAGTACTTTTAAAAATACACATTCACACACACAAACAAACTTTCGTATATGTGTATTTTTTTGAGAGTAAATCTTATAAGATAGTTGTGTAGAAAAATCTTATCACAACAGTCTCATAATATTTCTTATAATACTAATATTTTAGTCTACACATGAGATAATTCTCTCAGAGAGCGGATTTGATACTCTCTGTTACATATTATGATATAAAAATATTACGTGGAGACCCAGTGTAATTTACTATTAAAATGATAATGTTGGGTGTAGACGGGTAGTAGCATTTTCGGGCAATACAACTCTGTTATTACAACAGCTGGGTAAGTGGGAGTAAAACAGAGGTGTTAAACAACATTCAATGACATAACCCCAAAAAAATAAAAAAAAGCAAAAAATATTTCTTAATTATAAGAAAATTAAAATAAAATAAATATGTCAGCCTATAAATACACCGATTTGGTGAAACTAGGCACACAATATGCCACACGTATGAAATATTTGTCAAACCGTATATTCGGAGAAGTAGCACGCAACACAAATAATAAATCAATGAAGGTAGTCTTCTTAATACTGTATCCAAAATGACGGTAAATATTTTTCTAAATTTTAGGTAGTTCGAATGTTTAGTGAAGAGCCTGTGCAAAAACGAGATTATGTTGTCAATTGGTATCCCCGTCATGTGGAGACTCATTTGCTAATGATGAATTTAAGACAATATGGCTTGTTCCGTGATGAACATCAAGATTTCAAAGAAGAAATGAAACGTTTGCGTAAATTGAGAGGTAAAGCACCACCCAAAAAGGGTGAAGGCAAACGTTCCAAAAAATAAAACAAACTTTTATAAAACCGTATACACTTAACTTTTATTACTACTATTGGTTAACAACAATTTAGCCTGTCCTTTAAATACTACATCATTATTCTGTTTACATTCATAGGATATAATAGAAATTTTTCGTTCCTGTTGTAACTTTAATATAAATTCGCAATCCATTTCTATGCGACAGGCTTTAGGAAATGAAAATGTTTGTTCTAAAACTATACTACCGGCTCCAGGAAATTTGGTGCCTATAATACCCGCTACAATACCATTCAATAAAGCTCCATGAACTTTTCGCTTCTCTGGGGGTACTGCTTCTGTATGTATATAATTACGATCTCCAGTAATTTGTGAAAAATCATCCAAATCTTTTTGTGTAAATCTTTTGATAACTTTTAATTCCTTGCTTTTAAATATTGAGGCTTTTTGTTCACTCAGCTTTCTTGTCGTTATTCGGTAACTTGGTATTAAATTCAACAAGTTCATAACGTTGACCAAACTCCTCTATTAGCAAGGTTGTTATATTAACAATACGTTGATCAGTTTCGTATTCGTTTTTCAAATTATTGATTTGCTTTAATATCGATGCACTTAAAATTGTGGGTTTATATGATTTAGAATGTGACAACAATTGGTAGAGCAGTGTTAAGATATTTAAGATAATATCTAAATTATTGGTTTTTAGTAATAACTCCTTAATTTTGTTAATATTTTGATATTTAACTATAAAATTAAGAGCTTGTTGATCTGAAATGAAAAAATAAAAATTAATTTATCCTTCGTTTAATTTTTTAAGATATTTTACCTAAACAAATATTACACAATCCTGCTGAACCATGTAGTTGTAACTTTTCATTTGGTGACTCCAAGAGTTCAATAAACAATTTTAAAACTTCGGCAATTCTAAGATAATCCCAGTTGATGGGGTCATAGGCAAAATTAGCTAAATTAGCTGATACTTGTTCTTGGGCTTCTAAAAAAGTAAGTTTAATGCAAAATTTTATTTATTAAAAAATTTGTAACCAATTTTTGATAAAACCTTTTTAAAATTTCTTAATTATTAAATATTTGTTTTATCACCAGTTGTGTTTTTATTATTTTACTAACCTACATTAGTAGTGGTATAGTATTCTTCTACCAAATGCTCTATGAACTCTTGACGATTAACACCCTGTTCTGGAGTTTTTCTTTTTAGATGTTTGTGGGAACTAAACATAATTCTATAGGCGCATTTCGAAAAACTAAGCATCATTTTTTATTTGTTTTGCTAATTTTTGTTATTAGACATTAAGCACGTAAAGCTAACAGCATATATAATTAATATGATGTGTTTATATTTTGTACTTTCTGAGATTTTGGGCTTTTTTGTTATTTACCTATTTGGTTTTAATTTTGAATACATAATTTTCAGATTTGAACACAAAATACCAAAATTAGGAAAAAATTAATTATTAAATTGTGATATTTTTGCAAATCTAGTAATTCATAAATCAATATTATTGATTTTTAAATAATTTGATAATGATATAATGAAATGAAATTGAAAAAAGATTCGGCAGTGCCGAATCTTTGATACCCTTCACCATATTACCATCTTACTATCTTATCGACATCATATTACCATATTACCGACAAATAATAAAATTTTCGCCTTAACGTATGCTTTCATATTTTCACATATTTAAATCAAAATTTTTTTCAAACTACGAAAATTAGAATATGAAAAAAAAAACAATCATAGCAGGCTTTGCTTTTAAAAAATAATTAACAACAATTCCATATTTATTTATTTTTTTATGTGTGTATATACAAACTGACTGCATATACAAAGAACAACAACAACACTGTTATTCATTATATGACTGCTGTTTCTAACTAAACTACTTGTCTTATAGGCAAAAACGTCACTAATAGTCATTACAATGCTTAATATACATGTTTGTGTATGTATTTATGTATATTCTTAACAGATATGTTTTAGTTTTAAAAAATAAACAACAACAATTCCATATCTATTTATTTTTGTACAGACTGCATATACAAAGAACAACAACAACACTGTTATTCATTATAAGACTGCTGTTTCTAACTAAACTACTTGTCTATACAAAAAACAAAAAACGTCACTAATAGTCATTACAATGCTTAATATACATGTTTGTGTGTGTATTTATATTCTTAACAGATTTGTTTTTGGTCCATAACTCTGTTGATTCTGAACGAATTTGGTTTATTAAAAAAAACGAAATTTTATAAAAACATTTATGACTGATCTATATAAAAATAAAAATCTGTAGCTTGAACAAGGGCTTCAAAAATAAAAAATTCGTTTTCCCCGATATCTCAGTTATTACTAAACCGATTTATTTAATTTTTTCAGAACAAAAATTCAGAAAATAATTTTCGAGCCCCCCTTAAAATTTCGAAGTCCCTGGTATATGCAGAGGCTTCAGAAACTAAAAAACCGGTTCTAAAAACCGGTTTTTAAAGCATATCTCCACCATTTATAAACCGATCTTCCTGATTCAAAAAACTGAAATTTTATAAAAATATTTGTGACCGATCTGTATAAAAATAAAAATCTATAGCTTAAACCAGGGCTTCAAAAAATAAAAAATGCGTTTTGTCCGATATCTCAGTTATTATTGAACCGATTTATTTCATTTTTTCAGAACAAAAATTTAGAAAAAAATGTCCGAGAATTCTTTGTAAAAACGAAGTCCGTAGTGTATACAGAGGCTTCAGAAACTGGAAAACCGGTTCTAAAAACCGGTTTTTTTAACATATCTCCGCATTGTATGAACCGATCTTGCTGAATTCCAATAGCAAAATTCTCGAAAGCATTTCCGATCGTTTGATATATATATTATATATGTCAGTTATCGGTGGGCTTCATAAACGCCATTTCAACCGACACACGGACGGACGGACGGACATGGTCCTATCGTCATCATTTCTTACAAGGATCCCGAAAATGTAAACTTTTTTGCTCTCCGACGAAAATTGTGAGAATTACAAACGGAATGACAAACTTATATATACCCTTTACACCTTTGGTGAAGGGTATAAAAATATGTACGCTGACTCCAAGTTTACGAGTTATGGGCTCTAAACTTTAGGAATGTTTCTCTAAATATCTTTTAAAATACATATTCGATTTATTTTATATTGATATTATTTAAAAGCATACACGTTCAACTTTAATAAATATTTTCAATAATATATAATATGACCACAGACTATAAAATAAGACTATGGCTTATATTATACTCAAGAACAATAATACTTTCAAAAATTTCAACATTTGTATACTAGTATTTTATAAAGATTTTACAGATGTCCAATAATGAATCTACTTTATCATATTTTTATTATTAACCTAATTGTAGTTGTTGTAACAGCTATGAAATCGTTGAAAGTTTTTCCCTTGAGAAAATAAATCCAGTTGATTCAGTTATTAATACTAATTTGTATTACACTTTTTTCACTTCTGTCACTCCTACGAAGGGACTCACAATGGACCTTTAGGTTTCCGAGTGCATAGGATGAGTACCTGTTATACAATGTATAAATAACCCTTCTCTACCTACCTACATATGTATTTGTAATTTTGTAGCACATTCCTAAATGTCCAATGATATATTAACAACAATTATTATTAAAGTTGATAACAAATCTGTATTAAACATCAAATATGTTCTATTAATTAAAAATTTTCGGGTTCAAACAAATTAATCTTTTACTATAAAATTATGACTTTTATCATACGTAACAAAAAATTATGACCTGACGGTAAAAAAAATTACTTTAATGAAGCCTTATACAGTGGTTTCCCGGTTTAACGAATACTCAGTTTAACGAATTCGCGATTTAACGCACGTCCAAATTTTTAATTTTTAGTACTCGATATAACGAATTTTTCCAAATAAAATGTGATTTGAAATAAAAATAAGAAAAAGTAAATAAAACACATTTCTCAAACTTTTAAAAGAATACTACTCTCCCCTTTTATGCAAAAGGAAGAGAATTAGAGATTTTCGTTTGGGCAATATTTTTTCATTTTTTTTTTTATTTTTCTAAACAAAACAGTAAAAAAAAACAAATTAAAACTACGTTACAAAGCTGTTGCTTTATTACTTTTTATACCCTTCACCACAGGTGTAAAGGGTATATATAAGTTTGTCATTCCGTTTGTAATTTCCACAATTTTCGTCGGAGAGCAAAAAAGTTTATATTTTCGGAATCCTTGTAAGAAGCGATGACGATTGGACCATGTCCGTCCGTCCGTCCGTCCGTGTGTCGGTTGAAATGGCGTTTATGAAGCCCACCGATAACTGACATATATAATATGTATGTCAAACGATCGGAAATGCTTTCGAGAATTTTGCTATTGGAATTCAGCAAGATAGGTTCATACAATGCGGAGATATGTTAAAAAACCGGTTTTTTGACCCGGTTTTCCAGTTTCTGAAGCCTCTGTATACACTACGGACTTTTTTTCTGAATTTTTGTTCTGAAAAAATGAAATAAATCGGTTCAGTAATAACTGAGATATCGGACAAAACGCATTTTTTATTTTTTGAAGCCTTGGTTTAAGCTATAGATTTTTATTTTTATACAGATCGGTCACAAATATTTTTATAAAATTTCAGTTTTTTGAATCAGGAAGATCGGTTTATAAATGGTGGAGATATGCTTTAAAAACCGGTTTTTAGAACCGGTTTTTTAGTTTCTGAAGCCTTTGCATATACCAGGGACTTCGAATTTTTAAAGGGGGCTCGAAAATTATTTTCTGAATTTTTGTTCTGAAAAAATTAAATAAATCGGTTCAGTAATAACTGAGATATCGGGGAAAACGAATTTTTTATTTTTGAAGCCCTTGTTCAAGCTATAGATTTTTATTTTTATATAGATCAGTCATAAATATTTTTATAAAATTTCGGTTTTTTTAATAAACCAAATTCGTTCATAATCAACAGAGTTATGGCCCAAAAACAAATCTGTTAAGAATATAAATACACCAACAAACATGTATATTAAGCATTGTAATGACTATTAGTGACGTTTTTTGTTTTTTGTATAGACAAGTAGTTTAGTTAGAAACAGCAGTCTTATAATGAATAACAGTGTTGTTGTTGTTCTTTGTATATGCAGTCTGTACAAAAATAAATAGATATGGAATTGTAGTTGTTTATTTTTAAAAACTAAAACATATCTGTTAAGAATATACATACATAAATACATACACAAACATGTATATTAAGCATTGTAATGACTATTAGTGACGTTTTTTGTTTTTTGTATAGACAAGTAGTTTAGTTAGCAACAGCAGTAATATAATGAATAACAGTGTTGTTGTTGTTCTATGTGTATTCAGTCAGTTTGTACATACAAAAATAAATATATATGGAATTGTTGTTGTTTCTTTTTTAAAAGCAAATCCTGTTATGATTGTTTTTTTTCATATTCAAATTTTCGTAGTTTGAAAAAAATTTAGATTTAGAAAATATGCAAGCATACGTTAAGGCGAAAATTTTATTAATTGTCGGTAATATGGTAATATGATGTCGATAAGATGGTAAGATGGTAATATGGTGAAGGGTATCAAAGATTCGGCACAGCCGAATCTTTTTTCAATTTCATTAAATATGCTTTCGTTTGTATTTTGTGCAATGTCATTTTATAATGTACCATACATATGTGATGCCTTTATGCTAAAAAAATTAACATATTAGTATCCATCTAATTATTAATTAAGCCGATTTAACAGTTCAGAACAGTTGTAATCAGAGACCTATTATTTAGTATTTGACAACCATAGTAAATTCTTTGTAATTTATCAAAAATGTTGTTATTCAAAGAAAAACTAATTTGTTTTTTAAGAATTTTAATTTTGTTAATTTTTTTTTTTTCACTTTTGTTGATAATTAAGTTGTGTTTTAACATCTACTGAAAATGTAGACTTTAAAATAAATCTTTTAAAGTATATTCTGTTAGTCAAATATATTCGCCATTTAAGGAATTTTTCGATTTTACGAATAGGCCTGAAAATACACTATCGGACAAAATAAAGTGCGGTTTTTTACTCTTGCTATTTAGTGCATAATTTCTTCTAGGTGCATAATAGTCTACATTTTTAGTGTCCAGATATTTGTCGTATTATATTCTTTAAATAAATATGCAAAAGAAGTTTTTGAAATATGTGTATTTCAAATATGGGGCAAAAGTGTTGTTCTGGTCATGTATTTTGTGCGACATAATAAAGTGATACTTTACATTATTTCCTAAAATTTTTTAAATTTTTTTATACAAAATGGAAGGCATATTCTTAAGAAGTGCTAAATTTTATTATTCTATTCATAAATTCTATTAAAATTATTATTGCATTTGAAAAATAAGGATAAATTTGGCCATATTATCAGTAAGTCTTCGACCACAATCCACTAAGATTTCTTGATTCCTGATAGAGAAAATTAATTAAGATTAACGTAAATGTCTTTAAAGTGCAATATTTTCGAATCTGAGGTCAAAAAAAACATTTCATTATACAAAATTACAATTTAGAATGAAAATAATAAGAAATTGAGGGCCAGATTCCCTAATACTGCGAAGTAAAGTCGTAGCTATATCGGAGAGATAAAGGAGGAAGTAATTTTAATTATTACAAGCCTAACTGTTCAGACAAGGTTCAAACAAATGGGTTTCATATGTACCAAATTTAAGAAAACATTTTTAATACCATATTCTAATAGAAAAATTTAAAACTTTAGATTTTTCCATGGCAGTTTCCAAAATTTTCTAAGTTTTAATAAGATTTATGTTTATTCATCCAAATAACTGCATTTTAGAATGGTTCTGGGACTTTAACGATTATTTCTCTATTACGGGTCGCTTTGTTATATTAGCACAAAAATAATGTAACTTTTACTTAGAATAGGTACTTCTAAAACTCCTATGTTTGAGCTTTTTCCTGGCAGTAAAAACTAATATATTTATAATTACTTCTTTCTTTATGTATTTAAATGATGAAATTCATTCTCTTTTGGCGAGAATATTGATATCGTTACGATTTTACTACGTAGTCTCTTAGAGTTTCTGACCACTCAATTTCATATTATTTTCATTCTAGATTGTAATTTTGTATAATGAAATGTTTTTCTTTTTTTTTTTTTTTTTTTTGTCAGACTATAAAATATTGCACTTTAAAGACAATTACATTAATGTTAGTTAATTTTCTCTTACTGAAATCAAGAAATCTTACTGGATTGTGGTCGAAGACTTACCGATAATATGGCCGAATTTATCCTTATTTTTCAAATGCAATAATAATTTTAATAGAATTTATTTATTTATTTTATTTACAAAATTTATAATCATAATTAATTATGAAAACAAAAGAAAATATAGGCACTAACGACTAAGGTTTTTGACCTAGCTTAAAATTTATATTTATATTAAGTTGTATATGTTACAATGTTTTAATAATTGTATTGTATTGCTGATATTTTGGACATTAATATTTTTAAGGAATTCCATTAAGCAAATTTTTCCAAAAATGTGTAATTGAGCTTGTTTAATAAAACTACAGTTAAGGAGAAGGTGTTCAATATTTAGTTCTACGTTGCTATCGCACAAATGGCATAGATTGCGATGAGTTGGATTAAATATATGCTGCTGTGTGATGTATGTGTGCCCTAATCTTAGTCTAATGTATTTTTGTAGATCTCTTCTTTCAGCATTATAGGGGTATATTGATGGAGTTTTATATTGGTTGAAGTTTTTATAAATGTGTTGGTATTGTGTCCATTCTTCATTTTTAGATTTTTTGATGGTTGTTAAAATTGTGTTTTTTATATTTTAATAGAATTTAATGAATAGAATAATAAAATTTAGCACTTCTTAAGAATATGTCTTCCATTTTGTATCAAAAAATTTAAGGAAATAATGTAAAGTGTCACTTTGTTATGTCGTACAAAATACATGACCAACACCACACTTTTGCCCCAAACTCGAAATACGCATATTTCAAAAACTTCTTTTGCATATTAATTTAAAGAATATAATACGACAATTACCTGGACACCAAAAATGTAGACCATATGAACCTAGAAGACAATAATTATGAACTAAATAGCAAGAGTAAAAAACCGCACTTTACGCATATTTCAAAAACTTCTTTTGCATATTAATTTAAAGAATATAATACGACAATTACCTGGACACCAAAAATGTAGACCATATGAACCTAGAAGACAATAATTATGAACTAAATAGCAAGAGTAAAAAACCGCACTTTATTTTGTCCGATAGTGTATATCATTCGTTAAACCGGGAAACCACTATACTAAAAAAATAAATGGCACCGTTAACAGAAAAATGTATCATTGGGAAAAAGGAACTGAATGGTATCAAACTAATGGTGTTCCATTTGAAACGTATTAGGTCATAGTAAAAAAAGAAATATTTAAAGAACACTTAAAGCTGAGTAAAAAATATAATAGAGTATAAAAAGAAGTGAACCCATTACAACAAAAAACAACCGAAAAAAAATAAAGCTCTTATTTAGAGTGTTCCAGAAAAATATTTAAAACATGGATATAACGGTTTTTATTTATTTTCAATTCACAGTAATATAAAGAAGACATACTAAAAAAAATGCGAATTTTAAAAAAGATTGATCCATTGGTTTCACGTTTATAGGCTGAATATATATATATAGGCAGAATATATTTTTCGTGCCCAGACTTTACATGACAATTTATATTCTCCCACGCATTTCATAATTAATCTGGGAACTAAGTATGTGGGGAAATACAATATAACATGGATTGTAATTTGCTCTTTCTATTTGTAAACATTTTTAAATCATATTTCTCATTGCTTTATAATTTTTTAATCCTTCATTTTTCTTTTTATGTTAGCTATGTTTTGTTAAAGATTATGAAATTTCTGATGGAAAATCAAGTGATAAATTTCGCTTTTATTATATTACGTAAAAATAAAAAAATATGTTCAATTAATCTTTTGTATTTAATTATATATTTCTTAAGACTATTTAAAAATACATACTACAGATAATAGGTAGATGCGTTAAAAAAATATATGCTTTTTTAACATTTATGACTTATCAAAACGTTAATCATAGCTTAGATTTAAAAAAAATAACCCCTTTATTTTGTAAAACACTTTGATACGAAGTGAAGTGTTTTATAAAATAAGGAGATGCATATATGGATGTGTTAAAAAACATTGATAACTTCAACTTTGGGTAAAATTTTTTTTGATGAGTGTTTTATATTTATTTTTAAAAAAGAAGTTATTTTCGATTAAGAAATCATAACATTAAATAGCCATTTAAGGCTTAATTACAAAATAAAAAATGAAAGCAAAATTTATAATTGATCTGACTTACATATATTAGAACAAAACTGATATACATACATACATATGTGATTAAAAATTTTACATACATATATTCTCTACTAAACTATGTACATACGTACATATGTATATCGACTTTAAGGACTCATTGTTTCAAATGATATTACGCCATTTGTTCGTCTAGAATTTGCATTTCGTGATTTTTTCAATGAATCTAACATTTTCTTCGCCACCAGTTGATAAATGGCCGCCATTGCCTCCGTGGCTTTATCCGTTGGCAGCTGTTGCAAATGCAATGCGGTCGTTTTGCCAAATGAATCAAATACATTGTTACCATCACTGTCTTCTTCATCAAGCACAGAAACACTTCTTTGTTTTGTCGGCGATTGTTTGACCGAAGCCACTATAGCATCAATTGCATGACTAAATTTTGAATCTCTTAAAGATTTTCTATCCATTTTAACAATTTTATGTTTGCGATCTTTTTTGATATTGTTGTCTCTATCCCTATCTCTGTCTCTACTAGTATCTTTAATTCTGTTACGTGCTGAATTTAGAAAATTTGACGAAGGCGGCAATGTTGTTTTTCTGAGTATTACTACCGGGTGTAGAAAATCTAAATCATGATAGTAAAAAAGATTGGGTCGGTAGTTGACGCCCATATCTTTGGAAGCTTCCAACTTCTTTTTCTCCGAAACATATGCAGAACGTAAATTTTTAACTTTGCGCTTTACATCGTCCATTTCTTTGCCACAGGCAGACGCTATATCCAGCCAGGCATTTAGTTTAGTATCAAAATTATTGTAATCTTCATGAGTAGGATTCCAAAGACATTTATATTCTTTATAAAGATTAATCAATTGAGTGATTTCTGATCTTGTCCAATCCATTTTTTTCGATTTTATTTAAATATTCTACGCGTTTTTAATTTATTTCTTATCTATTTTACTTAACATGTATGTTATAATAGTTGTTAAAGCAATTTTGGAGTATAGTTAGCAAACAAAAGTATAGTAAATGCAACGGAAATACATACTGTTTGTAACAAATCAACCGCTTTTTTATATCAACCGCATAATAAACAGATGAAGAAATATTACATGCTTTAATTTTCTTGTTCAACCCCATAGTATAATAATAAAGTATACTCGTAAGACCAGCTGTTTTACAATTTTTTCATTGGCAAACCTCGCGGTACTGTCAAATTGTTTTTGTATTCATATGTAAAATTTTTTTCGATTTTTTTGCTCTTGCTCTCCTACATTCTCTCATTTTTCCGTTCAAAGCATTTTGACATTGTGGGCAGTAGTTTTACACTAACAAAATACAAGCAATTGTTGTTTTTGTAGATGTGCGAGTACTTTATTATTTTACTATGGTTCAACCCCATAAACTGAACATTAAAGCCCAAATTACAATAGCGCGTAGTCAGCGACAGTATCAGCAAAAATTATCAGCTGTTCACTGTCAATACATGTTGCTGCCGTTATAATTACAATTCAGCGTAGGCAGCCACAATTTACAACAACCATCTTACTTTATTCTACTTGTGTATTTTAGCCTCTCATTTATTTGCTCACTCTCTTTGTCTCTCTCTCAATCTGAAAGCAGAGCAGTGAATTTAGAAACAGGGCTAAATGAAACAGCACTGCAAACTGATGTTGACCAAATGTAATCTACACCATAACAAACAGTGCTTTCTAAATTATCTGCTGATTATGTCAGCACACACTGCTGCTGACTACGCGCAATTGTAATTTTCACCACTTCAAAAGTAGAACTAAATGCATATTTTACACTTTTTTAGAAGTTATTGTCAAGTACTTCCAAGAAGTGAAAATCAATGTTTTTCAAAAAATAATGTCAAATTTGTGTTAAGCCAAAATTACAATAGCGCGTAGGCAGCAGCAGTGTGTGCTGCCATAATCAGCTGATCATTTAGAATGCACTGTTTGTTATGGAGTGTTACGAACCTAATTTTTCCTCTGATTATGGTCAAGTGACCCGCCAGCTCTGCGGCACTCTCATGGGGGTGTTCTCAACCCTTTAAATTGACCGAGGTTCATAAACAAGAAAATAAAAACTGAAAAAAAAACAAGAACAACTGGAAACACAAAAACTTACTTTTAGATAGAACACCAGACAATAGGGAGGTAGGTGTTGACCTCCAATCGCCCATTCCCAACCATGACCATGATACATCCACGCTATATTTTCTTATGGTCCCTTACATCCGTCTTCGTCGCCTTATTTAACCTCAACTATCCCCAAAAGTAATAACTTCTACTCAGATTTCATTTTTCTTTTTTTCTAAATCAATACATAGTTTATTTTTAATAAATTTCTTTTTCTTAAAATACTTAATTCACTACCATAAAAATACTTAAAAATAATTTTTACTAATATCCTTTTTTTTATTTATATAAGTGTATTCAAATTGAATTATTGTAAATATGTTTTTTTTTTTTCGTTAGATTCTATATATATATATATATATATTTTATCTTTCTTCAAACATCAGTCTCACAAAAACTTATTTCCCCTTTTTATACCCTACACCACCTTAGGTGGGGAGGGTATTATGCGTTTGTGCTGATGTTTGTAACACCCAAAAATATTGGTCTAAGACCCACCTTAATTTATACCAATCGGCTTAGAATCACTTTCTGAGTCGATTTAACGATGTCCGTCCGTCCGTCCGTCCGTCCGTCCGTCTGACCGTCTGTCCGTCCATGTAAACCTTGTAATCAAACTACAGGTCGCAATTTTGAACCAAAATTTATAAAATTTGGTACACATGTTTCTTTTGATCCAAGGACGAAGCCTATTGAAATTGGTTATGATCGGTTCATTATTTCACCTAGCCCCCATACAAATGTCCTCCCGGAAAAGTGTTTAACGATCATAAATCCTTTAAATATAGAAATATTTTAATGAAATTTGGCACATATAAGTTTTTCATAAGTCTTAATAAGTGTGCCGATTTTTAAAAAGATCGGTCCATAATTACCCATAGCTCTCATATAAACCCCTTTCCGAATATCACTTTAGCGGCCATAAATCACATTAAAATGTTAGTATCAAGTTAATAATCGACACAAATAAGTTTTATATGAACATAAATGATAGTGCTAAATTATACAAAGATCGGTCCATAATTTACCATGGCTCGCATATAAGGGGCCCTATCGGGAATCCCCCAAAAGTGTATAAGTTCATATAAATGTCAGCATCAACGTAATATTCTGTATTCGTATGTTTTATTTTACACTTATGAGTATCGGTCCACATTTGACCCTAAGTCTAATAAAGGACCTCTCCCAGAATTATACTGTACACAATGGTGTAGGGTATCATATGGTCGGGCTTGACCGACTATATCTTTTTCTCTCGTTTTTATTACTATATCTTCTTTTTGGATTTTACTTAGTACTCAAATTATGAATATATCCGCAATACCGGATTTCCGCTAATAAAATTTAACTTCCTACGCCTGAAGGAGCTCCCTAATGACGTTTTATTTAAACTTTCAATACTTCCGCTTTTTCTTTTTATTTTTATCTTTTTTTATGTTCGCGCCTAATTTGAGCACCTATTGAACCAAATATTGTTTAAGTTAAAATGGTATATTTTCCTTTTCTATAAATTTTTCTGAGATCTTAAATGTTTGTTTTTTTCTAATTGATATGATTCTAAACGGATGGTATTATTTGGTCCTAAAATGATTGTATTCTTATTTCTAACTTATACGATAATACATATAACACTCACGAGACACACAAAATTTGACACAACAATAACACAACTTAATTTAACTTAAATTAATAATTATTATTATTATTGTTTTTTTTTTTTTTTTTTTTGTTTGCTTGTTGTTAGTTTTTTTTTTTATAAAGAAAGATAAAACTAGATTTTCTCTTATTATTTTTTTAGGGTATCAGAGAATATAAAATTTATCTTCACAAATTATTTTTGTAGTTACTTTTTTTTTTTTTGTGTTCCAACTACCAATAGGATTGTTTTATCTTTGCTCTCTCTTTTTTTCCAATTTTAGTTATATTTTGAAATAATTATATTAAGTATTACCTGGCTATCTCTCCTTTTACTTTGAGGCACTGATTACTCCTCCAATCCCGAGACAATAGCCAGCTATGTGGCAAAAAAGAAACACAAACAAAACGCAAAGCATTACTATTATATTCTATCTATTTATAACATTTATCATGAACAAATTTGAGGCTTTTATATCCATATACAAAAATTTTAATAAATACGGATTTAAATAATTTCACTATTTGTTCATGATGAAAAAAACTTTCTATCTCATTTAGAACAACTTACGTTAGAATATTCACTGCACGGTTTTATTTACAACACGGATTTCTACACCGTATTCAAATCAACAGTTTGTTTAAAATTTTATGTTTGATTTATTTTTTTTTTCTACACAGGAACTATATTAGGCTACTTTTATATTTAATTTTGTTTTTAAGTTAGCTTAAAAAAGTTTAATTTTCTTTTACTTTTATGTATAAATTTTGTGCTGTTTAATCTTCACTTTTTTGTTAACTATTGATCTCAGTTTTGAAATTATTCTCATTTTATACCTTAAACTCTCTATGTATTTAAATTTCGCCGGATTATTTTCCCGCCTAGGTTTATTCTCTCATCTAAGATATATAATTTTCGCGCAAATATATATTTTATATGTTCTTATTTTTCCCGTTGCTTTTTCTACATAATAAATTTTTGTATCTTATATATTTAAAAAAATTATTTCGCTAACTTCCCGCTAAAAATTAAAATTAAATGTTGTTTATATAAAATTTAATATTTGGACAAAAAAATATGGAAAAAGTAACAACTTCTTTTGCGCTCCATTTCCTTATAATAAATAATTTCTGTGTTCCTAAAATCTTCCTAAATTTTCCTAATTTCAGCTCCTTTTGCAATACCAGGCTATCAGCAAAAATAGTAGCATGACAATTTTCATTCATATTATTAATTTTTCAAATTTTGATTTCAAAATTTGTCGCTCATGAATGGAAAATGCAACCCTGTGTTATTTTACGCACTACTGTGAGTTACTACTAATACGCATACTATGCTTATGAAACACAGCTCGAAACACACATATAAACAAACCTCTGTCAAAACGTACACATGTTAAACGAATCAATGGACGCCGGTAAGTATGGATGAAATTTTATTAATATTTTGCTTTTTTCTTTTATTTTCAGGTATTTAGGACACTAAAACTATCTAAAGGATATGGTAATTATGCATCGTTCCTTGGTTTATCCTCTGATTTATTATTAATATATTATCTTTTCTTTCTTTTCCAGCAAAAATAGAAACTGAAACAACAAAAAAAAAAAAAAAAAACAGAAACATAAAATAACAAAATACGTATATTCACCGGGACATGGGCTGGAGTTGGTGACTCCCTAGGTTTTTGTTTAGAGCCCCTCCCTGTCTAAAGTTAGGAAACATAAAAAAACATCCACCGGGACATGGGCTGGAGTTGGTGACTCCTTAGGTTTTTGTTTAGAGCCCCTCCCTATCTGAAGTTAGGAAACAAAAAAAACACACCGGGACATGGGCTGGAGTTGGTGACTCCATAGGTTTTTTGTTTAGAGCCCCTCCCTATCTAAAGTTAGGACAAAATATGAATTAAAAAAAAAAAAATGAGGCAATTGAGATTTTTGCGGCCTCCCAAGAAAAAATCCACCCTACCCCCAGCGCAAAATTTTTTTTATTATCAGTGGCGTAGCTAAGGGGATACAATGCTAACTATTCAGTGGCGTACGTTTAATTGAGAGGGGCGTTTGCAGTAACTCGCCCGCAACAGGTGTTGATTACATTTGGTCAGCGGCAGTGTGCAGTGCTGTTTCATTTAGCCCTGTTTCTAAATTCACTGCGCTGCATTCAGTTTGAGAGCGAGACAAAAGCCCAAATTACAATAGCGCGTAGTTAGCAACAGTATCAGCAAAAATTATCAGCTGATCACTGTCAGCACAACATGTTGCTGCCGTTATAATTACAATTCAGCGTAGGCAGCCACAATTTACAACCACCATCTAGCTTTGTTCTACTTGTGTATTTTAGCCTCTCATTTATTTGCTCACTCTCTTTGTAGCCCAAATTACAATAGCTCGTAGTCGGCAGCAGTGTGTGCTGACATAATCAGCTGTTCATTTAGAATGCACTGTTTGTTATGGTATTGATTACATTTGGTCAGCAGCAGTTTGCAGTGCTGTTTCATTTAGCCCTGTTTCTAAATTTACTGCGCTGCATTCGGATTGAGAGCGAGACAAAGAGAGTGAGCAAATAAATGAGAGGCTAAAATACACAAGTAGAACAAAGCTAGATGGTGGTTGTAAATTGTGGCTGCCTATGCTGAATTGTAATTATAACTTCAGCAACATGTTGTGCTGACAGAGATCAGCTGATAATTTTTGCTGATATTGTTGCTGACTACGCGCTATTGTAATTTGAGCTTTAAAGTCACAAATTCTGCAGCTCTTATTCAGTCATAAGTACTTCCAATGAAAACATAATGATAAAATAAAATCATTAGGTAGTTTTTCATTTTTCTTTTGTATAGAAAAAAAGAAATAGAAAAGATTCCTAAAAAAGATATGAACTTTATAAAAATATTTTTTTTTTTTACTTTAGTTTTTCGTTCCATGTTACGCCGAGTCTATATTACACTGGGGCTAGACATTATTTTTTTTATATCATAATATGTAACAGAGAGTGTCAAATTCGCTCTCAGAAGAGAGTAAACATTTTGTTTATATTATGTTAAATCTTAAATAAATGTATTCTAATAAATCTCATAATATTTCATTATTTTCATTCAGTCACAGAGTAAACATGTACTTTTTATTTAAGAAATTCTAAATTTTTTAACACAATTTTAATGAAAATTTTTCTGAATGTAGAATAACCATTAAAATAAAACAATTTAAAAAAAAAAAACCATTGCTTTTAAGTACTTTTAAAAATACACATTCACACACACATGCAAACTTTCGTATATGTGTATTTTTTGAGAGTAAATCCTATAAGATAGTTGTGTAGAAAAATGTTATCACAACAGTCTCATAACATTTCTTATAATACTAACATTTTAGTCTACACGTGAGATAATTCTATATAAAAAAATTATGTGGAGACCCAATGTTAGAGAAATTTGTATCAAGACAAACGTCAAATTTTTGTCTGAATTGCAGATAATTTTTTATCTCAATCAATTATAGGGGAAAACGTATGTCATAATAAACCGTGTAAAAAGTACCAACAACAATCAAGATGGCATCTTTTACCAAGCAACGTCAAGACAAAGTTGTCAGAGATCGAGCGCTGACAATTTTGTTTTAACTTCGACTCTACATTAGACAAATTTTTATCAAGACAAACGTCAAAATTTTATTATGGTAAAGATTTGTCTAATGTAGACTGAATTTGTCAGTATTAATCCTTGGTAAAAGACGTCATCTTGATTGTTGTTGATACTTTTTGCATGGTTTATTATAACATACGTTTTCCCCTATAATTGACAGAAATAAAAAATTATCTGCAGCTCAAACAAAAATTTGACGTTTGTCTTGATACAAATTTCTCTAATATAGACTCGACGTAACACTGCAATAATAGGCAAATTTTGATTGTGATAAAAATTTGACGTTTGTTTTGATAAAAATTTGTCTAATGTAGACTCGACGTAAACATGTTTAAAGCCCAAATTACAATTGCGCGTAGTCAGCAGCAGTGTGTGCTGACATAATCATCTGATAATTTAGAAAGCACTGTTTGTTATGGTGTTGATTACATTTGGTCAGCATCAGTTTGCAGTGCTGTTTCATTTAACCCTGTTTCTAAATTCACTGCGCTGCTTTCAGATTGAGAGCGAGACAAAGAGAGTGAGAGGCTAAAATACACAAGTAGAATAAAGTAAGATGGTGGTTGTAAATTGTAGCTGCCTACGCTGAATTGTAATTATAACAAATTTTTATCATGTTTTACTGACAGTGATCAGCTGATAATTTTTGCTGATATTGTAATTTGGGCTTAACATAGCTCTCAAATTTATTGTTCTTTTTGTAAATTTTACTTTCTTTAACAAAAAACGAATGCAAAATGAAAATTTTCGTTAAAAAGACAATTTAAGATTTAACAGCTTGTTTCTCTATGTCGAACGAATGCTTTCTTTCGCCTTCTAATGAACGATAACTTATTTGGGAAAGGCAAGTCGAAAGAAAACGTGTTTTCATACGAAATTGGGTTTCTGTATTTCGAACGACACGAACGAAAATGTCAAAATCAGTCACTTGCTATTTTGCTTTCGATTGGATGAATTTAGTAATGAAAAACTACAAAATTACTTACCAGGACATTGGAAATGTTCCTCACTCTACGTCTCCACGCAGACATTTTTATTTCCTAACATAAGAAATAACGTCGGCAGAATAACGGGAACAAGCTTTTATTTCCAACTTTATGTTAAGGGGTGGAGAAGAAAATTAATTCATTTTCTATCTTTGTTTTGTTAAAAAAGTTAAAATTTTAAAAAAGAACAATAAATTTGACAGCTTATGTTAAACATTATTGCTCTGCTTTGTGTTTAAACATTTATTGCGAAATAGATTGCGCAATAGATTTCTTATTGGTCCACACGTAACATTTTGAAGAGAGAGTTTGAATTTGACAATTGCGGACACAAAAATGTCTGCGTGGAGACTATGCGTCAATCATGTTTGGTGTTCATTTGAAAAAGCCCCACATTGTTTACTTTGAGTCTACATTAAAGAAATTTATATCAAGACAAACGTCAAATTTTTGTTTGAGTTGCAGATAATTTTTTATCTCTATCAATTATAGGAGAAAACGTATGTCATAATAAACAATGCAAAAAGTACCAACAACAATCAAGATGGCGTCTTTTACTAAGCATTATCAAGACAACGTTGTCAGAGCTCGATCGCTGACAATTTTCTTTTAACACTGCAATAATACTGACAAATTCAGTCTACATTAGACAAATCTTTATCTTGATAAAATTTTGACGTTTGTCTTGATAAAAATTTGTCTAATGTAGACTCAAAGTTACAAAGAACTGACAAAGGAAAAACACTGTCATAAATTTTATCTGGCAATGCTGTGACACGCGGCCGCTCGTGAGAAAACAATCAGCTGATTGCCGCTTGCGCCGCGTACATTGGCCTTCCACTATAACTCCACTCGAACGAAAGCTTAGGAAATAGAGAAACCCAAAATGATTCGAATTCGTTCAACTTGTTTTCTTTGGGCACAGATAAACAGGCTATAAATATATGTTTCTCCACCCCTTAAAGTTGGAAATAATGTGTTTCTTCGTTATTCTGCCGACTTTATTTCTTGCCACTAGTCTACACGTAGACATTTTTGTGTCCGCAATTGTTAAATTCCATCTCTCTTCAAAATTTTACGTGTGGACCAATAAAAAATCTATTGTGCAATCTATTTCGCAATAAATGTTTAAACACAAAGCTGAGAAATAATGTTTAGCTGAAAATTTCACATTTTTATTTTCCAAAATTTTAATTAAAAAAAAAAACAAATAAAAAACAAAAACGGAGAAAAAAAATAAAATTTTCGTTAAAAAAGACAAATTAAAATTTTAATTCCTCATGTACGTTTTCTCCACCCCTTAACATTACTTACTAGCCAACGTCTATTTTTAGTATTTTTCTGTCAAAAACGGTGGTTCTCAAATGGGGGTCCGTACAAAGATTGTTAGATGGTCGCTAAGACCTTTTGCTTGAACATAAAATTAAAAGTATTTCTTTAAACAGATAACATATGTATATTATAGTGCCTTGATTTGTATGGGGACAAAAAAAGTTGCAAATTTACCTCCCTAAAATTAAAGATTGATATATTTTTAACTCATTCCCAAAATATTTCGGTTCAATTATTTCATTTACGTGAGCTGGACCATTTTTAAAAAACGTCCAAAAATATGGTTTTCGATCAACAGTATACACAATTTTTAACTTTTTGTCAAAAAATTACAACATATGATAGAAAAACGACGTCTAATACATTTTGTGCAAAACAATATTTTAAAATTTGTTTTCATTCTTGCGGAATTAAAATTCTAGTAAAATTTTCAATGATTTTATTTTAAACAGTACTTTATTAAAGTTTGAATATTTTGGACATTTTTCATCTTAAATTATATTTTAGAGCATCATTGGAAAGGTCTCGTTAAATACTATTGATATAGGGATTCATTTAACACTTTAGTTGCACGAATAAAATTTTGGGATTTCCGGTCCATAATTGGTTAAGTTAATTTTAACGCAAATAAATGGTTAGTTAAGGATAAAAATGTCCCCAAAAGCGTAAATTGATCAAAAAATCTGTAAATTCGTATAAATTAGCGGCTAAATTTCGAAAACTCCGTTTTATTCGATTATCTCGATTTTAAATGAACTTTTTATGTTTTTCATAAATTTGTTAATATTTGTTAATATTTAATAAATCGCATGGAAGCATGCGATTTATTTGCAAAAATTGCTAATTTAACCTTTTGGAAACTAAATGCATAAAAATGCTCTTAATGGATTAATTACGTGTTATCTTTAATATCAGTAGGATATGGTGCATTAAAACCTAATATAAAAATTTCCTAAATATATTAAATTACATGTTTGAACAAGGTAAATGTGATAAAAAATTTTAGTAAAATCTTAATATTCCGCGACTGAAAAGAAATATAATTATTATTTAAATGAATATTCAAGTTCGTGGTAAACCTCTATTATAATTTGAAGTTAATTTTCTTATAACCAAAATTTTTATAATGATATTGAAAGAAGTACGTAATTTTAGAGGTGTTTTTAAAATGGTCCAGCTCACGGCATTTTTAACATTGGGATGTAATATTTGGGGAATCATATAAGAACATAATAATCTTCATTTCTAGATGGGTACATTTGCAACTTTTTTTCGTAAGGCATTTTCATGTTTATTAATTTCTCCATACTTATAAAATAAAGTTGCAAAAAATATAGAGTAAAAAATCTAAAACTATTGTTTGTGTATGGTTTTTATCATCATTCTGGTAATTTTTGCAAATTTAAAAAAAAAATTAATGATTTTTTGTCCTTGGCATAAGACATTTATTAGCAATTTTAAAATCCATTTTTAAATACAAAAGTTTCATCTTAAATTTATAATTAATTGAAATCAAATGTTTTTCTATTTTTTTAAATATAGCCTGGTAAACAAAAGCACTTGGTATCAAATTGAGAATATGCTATTAACTTTTAAATTTAACCCCCTGTTTTTATAAAACGAACGAAAAATTCGTTTCGTCAAAATGTATGGAAAACAACAAATAAATTTGAAATTTATTTGTTGTTTTCAATATAAATTGTCGAAACGAATTTTTCGTTCGTTTTATAAAAACAGGGGGTAAGCATTCATTTATTTTTCGAAGAATTATCTACAAAAAAAAAAATACCTTTATATTATCAAATTTAAGTCGGGGATCACACGCGGCAATTTTTCTTGCTGCAATTCTGAGTTCGTAGGAGAGAGAAGAGAAGGGAATACTGTTTATGAACCTCGGCTAATAAAATAAAGATCCTTAATGAATAAATATCTTCAATAAATGTTTGACAATTTGTTTTCCATCATCTTTCAAATATGAATATTAAGATGTTATGGGCCATAATGAAAAGAAAACTTTAATGAATAAATTAATTCTTCGTAACAATTTGTAAGTTTAATAAGACAAATGTTAATTATATAACTTTAGAATTATTCTGTTAAAAAATATAATAAATTACAATAAATTTTTAAAATTGTTGACCTAAAATTAATATATATTTTTTTTATCAATTATTATTAGCTAATGAAATTATAATTGACTTTGTTGATCCTGAATTTACATTTTAAAGTTATATAAAATTTGAAGCACTAAATATTTTTGTTGTTTTTAGTTTTTCTTAAAAAATATATCGTCCATTCCACGAAAGAACGCCCAAGAATATTTTGTATGTCTTCCGATTTTAATAATATTTGGCATACGCATACCCTATGGAGCCATTTAAATATCTCCATTTTTATTTTTTTGAATTTTGAAAAATTCGCGGATTTATTCGCGATTTTAATTTTTCAAAAAGTGATAAAAATGACAAAAGTGTCTAACTTTAAACACCAATATCTCTAAAAGTTTTTAACGGATTTAAATGATTTAAATTGCATATTTAAGAAGAATAAGTCCACTATAAATGTAGCAGTTTAAAAATAATATTATCATTTAAAAATGCATTCATAATGCAAATGAAATTTTTGTATGCATTTTTGAAAAATGTCTACCCTTTAAATTTTTTCTTTTCCTGATATAAAAACATTATTATATTTGCTACAAATTGCAATATAAATTGTTCTGGGACAAATAGGTTCACTATTTTAAAATATTTTTTTTAAATATTTCTTCAAATTTTTTCATACAAAAAAATTTTTTTTGTTTAAATTTTTGTATTTTTTAAATTTTGTGAGCTTATTTTAAAATTAATTTTAATCATAATATTTCATAATTTGTTATTTGTGGTAGAAAACCTATTTGTCGCAAATTAAGTGCTAATGTTTTATATAATAAACATATTTGTATTTAATATTAAGCAAAAATATTTAAAATCAAAAGGGTAGAAATTTCTTAAAAATGCATCCGAAAATTGCATTCTTTTCTTGAGTGCATCTTTAGCAAACAAATTATTTTTGATTTATATATATAATATAATTATATATATATATAATTTACAATATTTGTTGTAATAAGCTTTACACTAGTTCTTAAATCAATAAAATCCCACGTATACTTAAGGAGTTATAAATATTTAAAGCTACATATTACTAAAAAAGTATAACCAAAAAAATTAAAAATCAAAATTTTTTAAAAAATTTAAATTTTTGTATGAAAAATATGATTGAAATTTTTTGAAAAAAATATTAAAAATAGTAGATTTTATTGTCCCAGAACAGTTATTTTTGCATTTTATAGTAAAGATATTGCTTTTTAACATAGTAAAAGAAAATTAAAATCAAAAGGGTAGATATTTTTCAAAAATGCATCCTAAAATTGCATTTGCATTATGAATGCATTTTTAAATGAAAATATTATTTTTAAATTACTACATTTACAGTGGACTTATTCTTCTTAAATATGCAATTTAAATCATTAAACTCCGTTAACAACTTTTTGAAATATTGGTGTTTAAAGTTAGACATTTTTGTCATTTTTTTCACTTTTTGAAAAATTAAAATCGCGAATAAATCCGCGAATTTTTCAAAATTCAAAAAAATAAAAATGGAGATATTTAAATGGCTCCATAGGGTATGCGTATGACAAATATGAACAAAATCGAATGACCCTCCGTAAAAAAATTGGTATTTTTTATAAATCTTTCGTGGAATTGACGATATATAAAATTTAATTTTGGCGATTTCTGATTAACAATTTGGCGACAGAGGCTCAAAAAATCTGACAACCCTGGGCGAGAGAGCTAAAGAGAATATACAATTTTAGTATTCCCTTCGTTAGAGAACCAATCATGCATGGAATTTTAGAACGGGCTGTAAAATATCAAGGGTCCTATGGATCGATCTAGGTAACTTGCTAGGATTTATCATGGGAATAGGCTGGCTAAGGAAGTGCCGTTGGGTTAGAGCGAACGCAATAGGGCGGTATATTTTTCATATCTCTCTGTTCTTCTCTTGGTCTCATCTTTCCTTCCATTACTTCTGCTACTACTTCTTATCTAATACGTCTATGAAGGGACTTACAATGGACCTCTGAGTACATGTGCAAACCTTCTCTACCTACTTACCATAATTGCTGTGTGTGAGCCCTGACGTAGAAAATAAATTTTTCTTGGAGACGTAGAGTAACCCCTAGTCTCCACGCAGACATTTTTGTGTCCGCAATTATCAAATTCTATATCTCTCTTCAAAATGTTACGTGTGGACCAATAAGAAATCTATTGCGCAATCTATTTCGCAATAAATGTTTAAACACATAGCTGAGCAAAATGTTTAACATAAGCTGTCAAATTTATTGTTATTTTTTTAAATTTAGATTTTTTTTAACAAAACAAAGATGGAAAATGCATTAATTTTGTTTTAAAAAAAAAACAAAAAATAAAATCGGAGAATAAAATAAATTTTTTGTTAAAAAAGACAAATTCAAAATTTAAATTTCTCATGCACGTTTTCTCCACCCCTTAACATAAATTTAGAAATAAAAGTTTGTTCCTGTTATTCTGCCGACGTTATTTCATGTGTTAAAGCCGGGTTACGTCGAGTCTATATTAGAGAAATTTCTATCAAGACAAACGTCAAATTTTTGTTTGATTTGCTGATAATTTTTTATCTCTGTCAATTTTAGGAGAAAACCTATGTCATAATAAACCATGCAAAAAGTACCAACAACAATCAAGATGGCGTCTTTTACCAAGCATTATCAAGACAACGTTGTCAGAGCTCTAGCGCTGACAATTTTCTTTTAACGCTGCAATAAGACTGACAAATTCAGTCTACATTAGACAAATCTTTATCTTGATAAAATTTTGACGTTTGTCTTGATAAAAATTTGTCTAATGTAGACTCAAAGTTATTCTGCCGACGTTATTTCTTGTGTTAGGAAATAAAAACGTCTGCGTGGAGACCAGGGTACACTGAACAGGTATAATCGTCGGCCCAGCTGATTTTGGTTTTGTGTATGAGATCTGTCAAAGTTTGTTTACGTTTTATTGTTTACATATAGTAACAAAAAAATAAGATTGTATATTTTGCAATGTATTTTAATCAGTTGTTTTTGACACATAACCTACACGAAAGAGAGGCAAAAAGTTGGATTGTTGTGTTTGTTGCCGCGACGATTATACCTGTTTAGTGTACCCTGGTGGAGACGTAGAGTAAAACAACTCTGTTCATTTGCTGCCATTAAAATACAACTCTGCGTATTTTTATCCGTTGTATACAGCATTGGAATTCAACTGCAGCCTACTTCAGGTAGAATCCGGCGTTCAACTTTCTTTTTGTCTTCATCGTCTGACAAGTACGGACGTGTAAAAGAAACTGAGAAATGGTAGGTTGAGCAAACTTTGTGATAGATAAAAAGTAATAAAGTGCTTGAAAAGCAGATTTTTTAAAAGATAATAAATAAAAGAAATACAATTACAACTGAAGAATTCAATTTAAAAAGTTAATATTTAGTTAGTGAACAAAATGTAGACACGTTTTGAAATTGTCAGCCATTTTGTTTTTTTACATTAACATAACCTCGAAGTTTTGTAATGTGCTTATGTTTAACGTGTGAATTATTGTTTTTAGTCTCACCGTAAATTCTCGGCTCCTCGCCATGGTTCCATGGCCTTCTACCCCAAGAAGCGCTCAGCTCGCCATCGTGGTAAGGTTAAGGCTTTCCCCAAGGATGATCCTAGCAAACCTGTCCATTTGACTTGTTTCTTGGGCTACAAAGCTGGTATGACTCACATTGTTCGTGAGGCCGACCGTCCTGGTTCAAGTAAGTGTCATTTATTTATCTATTAAAAAAAAATGTAATTGTTAGAGTAAATTTCTGTGATGAGAAAAAGTTAATTTATTATGGTTAGAACAAAAATGATTTCTATGATTATAAAGTAACTAGGGCGGACTGATTTTCGTTAAAGAAAAATTAACTATTAGACAGAAATAGAGTATTTTCTTAATTCGTATTTTTTTTTGGTTTTTTTTTTTTTTTTTTACAGAGGTAAACAAGAAGGAGGTGGTTGAAGCTGTAACCGTTTTGGAAACCCCACCCATGATCGTGGTTGGTGCTGTTGGTTACATCGAAACTCCCTTCGGTCTACGTGCCTTGGTTAATGTCTGGGCTCAACATTTGTCCGAAGAATGCCGTCGTCGTTTCTACAAAAACTGGTAAGTTTTTCTTAATCTATTTTTTTTTTCTTAAAGACCACGTGGTGTAGAATTTTCTGTAAAAAAAAAAAAAAAAAAAAAAAAAAAAACACATTTGTTAGTCTCTTTTTTTAATGATGATAGATGGTATCTGAGAGCAAACTAATGAGGATACTTTAATACCGTCTCTGCTGCCTTCCTTCTGATAAAAAAAAACGTTTTAACAAATGTGTTTTAAGAAAATTAGTGGTCATATAAATTGAGATTTTTGTCATGATTTACTTAATTTGTTGTAAAATATAAAGTTCTTCGATCAGCTTGCTGAGAGAGCTTTTAAAATCTCTGTTGGTCGTGTGAGCTCAAATTAAGACTGAAAACTTTCTGTAAAGAAGTTTTTCTGGAAAATAAAATTAATTTGCTAGTGAGCACGGCAGGAAGTTGTAATCTCCGCTCACTTATAGGTGATGAGGTTCTCTTCCCTTTTGTTTATTTTAAAACAGCTATGAAATTGGGTTTTCTGGCCTTAAACCAATGGAGCTAAAGAGGAATTCCATATCTCAAAATGTGACACTACACACACACGTATCGTCGTCTTCAAATTTTGCATAGTCCATAGAAAATGAACGCTTTAACCCATATTGAGTTTAAAACTAAAAGCAAGATTTCATTGTTATAATCAGGTACAAATCTGAAAGAAAAGCTTTCACAAAGGCCGGCAAGAAATGGACTGATGATTTGGGCAAGAAGAGCATTGAAAACGATTTCCGTAAGATGCTTCGTTACTGCAAGGTCATTCGCGTTATTGCTCATACTCAGGTAATTGTTTATATATTTTAAATATGTTTATGAAAAAAGCGACGTCCTTGGCCTCTGGCGCCGAGTGCTGCCCTATAACTTACGGGTTTGAAGGTGGCGCGAGGTGTAAGAGTTCCTAAAAGGCGGTCTTGCTGGAATGCTCAATGTCTAGTTACATACCGCAACGTCGCAGATTAAATTGCCCTTCGGGTGGCGATTTTTGATATATTCCAGTAACTGTTCATAGTCGCTCAGGCCGTGATTGAACAGTTAAACCATATCACAAACAGTCCCATCAAACTAAATGCTAAATATTGTATTAAAAATTTGTATGTGTTTAAGTGACTAATTTTATATTTTATTTTAATTTCTTTAGATCCGTTTGATCAAGCAACGCCAAAAGAAAGCTCATGTAATGGAAATTCAATTGAACGGTGGTTCCATTGAAGACAAAGTTAAATGGGTTAAGGAACATTTGGAAAAGCCCATTCCTGTCAGCAATGTCTTCGGCCAAGATGAGATGATCGATTGTATTGGTGTTACCAAAGGTAAAGGTTTCAAGGGTGTCACTTCTCGTTGGCACACCAAGAAATTGCCCCGCAAGACACACAAGGGTTTGCGTAAGGTTGCCTGTATTGGTGCCTGGCATCCTTCTCGTGTGTCCACCACTGTGGCACGTGCCGGTCAAAAGGGTTACCACCACCGTACCGAAATCAACAAGAAGATCTACCGCATTGGTGCCGGTATCCACACCAAGGATGGCAAGGTAATTATAATTTTCCTTATGTTTTAAACTTTCCTTTAGTTTCTGCTATGATGATAAACTCATTTAAGTTCCGACATCAAATATATACAACTTTTTTTGATTAACCACATGATAATTCAAATGATAGGACTGAATATTTCATTTATGCAAACATTTTCCTAAATTTTGTTGTAATTGTATTATTAATTTTCTCATTTAATTTTATCTTAGGTTATCAAAAACAACGCTTCCACCGAGTACGATTTGACCGACAAGTCCATCACCCCCATGGGTGGTTTCCCTCACTATGGTGAAGTTACCAACGACTTCGTCATGATCAAGGGCTGTTGTATCGGTTCCAAGAAACGTGTTCTTACCTTGCGTAAGACTTTGTTGAAACACACCAAGCGTGCTGCTTTGGAACAAATCAAACTCAAGTTCATCGATACATCCTCCAAGATGGGTCATGGTCGTTTCCAAACCCCTGCCGACAAATTGGCCTTCATGGGTCCCCTCAAGAAGGATCGCATCAAGGAAGAACAAGCTGCCACCACCAGCGCTGCTGCTACCACATCTGCTTAAATTGGTGTTTTCTTCTAAATTCATACATATTTGCTTTTATGTATTTTGGAGATTTGTTTTATCCATATGACATCATGGATAAGCAAAATAATAAAGAAAAGATTAATAATTAAGTAACTAAAATCACTTATTTTCTTTTATTTTCTCCGTATCTGCTGTGATAGATATTCGATTAGAATAGTAGTTTATATAATTATCAGTATTAGAAAATAAAATTTTTAAATATTTAATGTTGAAAGGTGTGTTGTTTGTCTTCAATTAAAAGTTTGCTTATTTAGATTTTCCGCATATTTTTATGAAGTACGGGTTATGGCACTCATCAAGATCTTCGGCACACTTGAAATTATTAATTTTTTTTACGTCTTAATAAAAGTTTTTCTGTGTAGCCGGCCTGCGGCCGGGCTTAAAGACTCTCTACTCTGGGTATGTCGAACACCGGCTTCGCTAAATAAGCTTTTATAGAATCACTATCAAAGTTGTTTAAAAATCAACTGTGCCGAAGATCTTGATTTACGCCCGGGTTATATTATAAACCAATATTTTAATATTTGTTAAACGGTTAATGACGTCTCTTCGTTAGTATGTATTTTTTTAACCTTTTCCTCTCCTAGACTCACAATTTCAACAGAAAAAAATTGCCGTGTGTGACGCCGGCTAGGCGTATTTATTATTTTGTAAAAGATTTGGGAAAGCGTTATTTCTCAAGACACTGAATTAAAACTAATTTTATAAGGGGTACTAGTTTGATGCTTCACAGGCAGTCCAATCGTAAATATTCCCAAGGAATTTTGTTCCCACGGAAAAAATCTTCCATGAGAATTTTTCCCTTAACGTAGTTGATATAAAAGGGAAATTTATTTTTTACAATTAGAGAATGGGGAAATGTTAGTAATCTCTCGCGGAATTTTTGCTTATAATTGGGCTGAGGAAAAACCTATACCATTCTCATGGTACCATTCTCATTTGTTTCTTATAACCGGATGCTGGTTAACGAGCATACTATTTCCAAGGTTCATTTGTTGGGAGAAAAAATTTTTTAATAGTCGATTTTCGACTTTTCCTTTATTTTTATTAAATTTTTCGACTATCTGCCAACAATAACTTTTTTCAACAAAAAGTCGATTGTTCGAAAGCAGATTAGATGAACCTTTTTATTGACCCTTGGTTATATATAAACTACTTCTTTTGAATGACACGAATAAAGGCTATTTTGGACTATAATTAAAGCAAATTTTAGACTTATAAACATGTATGATTTAATCTTACAATGGCGTTTGAATAAAAAACATTCTGTATCTTTTTAATTATAATGACAATAATTTAACTGTCTAAGACCAATGATTAAAGACGGCAGGTTCTTCTCATTGTCTGCGATAGGCGGTGGGCGGCCTCCAAGTACGATATTCATACGGTAGCTTGCAACCGCGGAATTTATGGCGTCTTTATGAATGTCGGCCAAAGCTGCCATATACGAGGTGCGATCAAAAGGATCTTGTACATACCTTTATATGTTCTCCGCGTATATGCGAAGTTCTTTTCTGACATGTCTCGGGGGAGTCTCCACTGTGTGATGTTGAAGTTTGGATGACTCCCCCGATGACATCCCAGAAGGAACTGCTGACTTAACATCACGTTGTATTCCTTAACCGGAAGAACCTTCGTTTCCTCGTGTAGGTAGTGTGGTGAGAATATTTCCACTGGTGTCACTCAGCGAAGGAGTCCACACTGGAGCAGCATAATTTACCACTGACCGACCAATCGTCTTATATGTAGCCAATAAGGTTTCTTTAACCATACCCCACCCCAAGTGCTACTTCTACTACTAGGACTTTATAATGCCGTGTGGTTAAGATGAAAGCAATACTATGGTAAAACATACGACTAAAGCTATCCAAGAATTATATAAACCTACTATTAAATCTAATCTATGATTAAATAAAGTTTTTAGATTTAGATTTTTATAAATTAATGCTTATTTAAAATAAATTGTTGATAATTTCTGCTAATCCCACGAATGACTCGTACACAATTTACTTATGAACATGAATTATAAAAATAAACAAATTTTTTTATTATGATTATTTTAGTCGTTGATCGACATTTTAATTACACCGATTTTTAACTATCCATGTTAAACATTATTATACAACTAGATTTTTAGTTTGGTTGCTTTAGCATTAACGTAAATTCATATTAAATTATTAAATAGGTAGTTAAGGTTGTTCAATAATTATCTAGCTATTGTTGACTAAAATTAATTGAGTATGAACCAGTATTGGGATCTTTTTGCATTTTGAAATTTGATGTCGATAAACCAAAAGGTTTTAATATCATATTGCCCAAATCTTTCAGTTTATCAAGCATCTCGGCCTTTAAACGTTCATTGCGTTCTTCAATAATAGGAGGCAAGCGAACTAAAGCTTCGCGGGCCTCATTTTGACCAGGATCTAACTCGTACACTCGTTTATAATCCGCCAAGGCTTCATCCAACTTATCTTCATGCTCATATAGTTTGGCGCGTCTAAAAAATATATATTAAAATTTCGAAACATCAATTTTTAAGAAAAATCCTTTACACTTACCTTAATAAAGCACGAACATATTGTGGCCATAATTCTATAGCTTTAGTGCAATCATCAATGGCAGTTTTTTTCGAATCCAATTTAATTTTCGCTGCTGCACGATTACCAAACAATATTGCTCTTTCTTTGGTTGCATTTAAGGGACAAATTTTTAAAGCTTCTGTATACATATCTACAGCTTCTTCAGCTTGATTATTTTGAAATAAGGTATTTGCTTTTAATTTCATTTCATTGGCTTTTTGTTTGTTGGCTTCTAACTCTTCTGGCGACATAGATTTCTCCTTTTCTGCCAACTCATTTTCATCGATTTCCTCGTGAATATATTCAGCCTTTGAATCACTTTCCTCCTTTTCCGTATTACTGCCACTGGCTATGTTGTCTCTTTTATTATCATCGTCGAGTTTTAAATTTGTTTGCTGTTGTATTACTTCCTCAACTATTTCGATATTGGATTTCTTGGTTTCATCTCCGGAAACTGCTGGTGGGTTTGTGCTAGGTGTGTTTGTTGTGGACTCTTCGTCTACAGCATCTTGATACTCATCATCACTGCCAACTATTTCAGATATTTCTGGCATATTTTTCTTATTTTATTAATATTATGCTAGGAAATTACACGGGAATTACAAAAATACTTTATTTTAGTACAACTCACTTTTGACAAATTAGTTATGACATTCTTATTGGGTATTATTCTAGAAGTTATCGATTAAGTCACACATAATAAGAAGAAAAAAGTGTCAGCTCTAATTATTAAAACTACCATTTTTTGTTTGTTTTTGCATTTTGACGTAGCAACACATTATTTTTCGAATAATTCATAATATAATAACAATAATAATAATAATAATTCTATCATGGAATAATTATTCTTTTTACTAATTATTGTATATTGTTTACTTTGTTATATATATTTTTTTATTAAAGTCTTCTTCATTAATATTAATTTTAGTAATATTGCGATATTTTTATAAAGAATTAGCAACACATAATGTTTTTAACCCTAACAAAGGTAAATATTTTTTACACATATATGTTTACAATCGTAAATTGCTTTGTTGTCCCTGTTTGGAGGTATCAAAGCATAGTTTTTGGACTATAATTAGACACCAGTAAAATGTTTCGTTAAAACAATATTGTTATTTCAGTAAATATTTAAAATTTATAAATGCTTTAATATATAAATTGTATGTGTCTGTTAAATTTTTATATTAATATTTTTACAATTTCGCGGTTTATCAGACAATTAACTTAGATGTACGATATATACGTTAAAAAATCAATAATGCTTTCGAGAATTTATATTTTCATTATTGAAAATAATCAAAATCGATCCATTATTGTCGGAGATATCACCAACAGTGTTTTACGTTTTGTCGACTTTTTGAATTTCATATACCTAACTGTAACAATTAGCCAATGCGAAAGTGAAACGCAAAATTCTCGAAGTCACCGACCTTCCCTAACCCATATCTAGTTTATGAATAAAACAATAGCTTGTATGTAAATGGAATTTTTTGTTTATTTCCCTCATTTCTGAAGTGAGGTCTGAAAAAAATCTTTAAAAGAAAAGGTATTATTTACTAAAATATAAACGTTGTTTCTTGTACTGACCCTCTTATCCAATTTGGGGTTAATACGTGGTGAGTCAGACAACAAGAATACAAAATCGGACGCACGTTGTGTAAAATAAACAATAAATAAATAGTTACTACCGTAATAAGATTCAATGGAAGCTTCAATAAAATTAACAGATTTTATATTAGAAAAATTCACTGAAGCTAAAGTTCCTGACCAAACACTGGATGTAATTTTCGAAACGGAAATAAAGGTAATTGTTGCATTTAAGCAGGGACACAAACAATTTACAAATATTTCTGTTTTACCGGCTTATTTAAGATCCGGTTAACGAGTTTCGTATACATATTAACAAAAGGATAATTTAAAGTTTCTAGGATCAGAAAATGGCCAAGAAAAATGCAAAGGCTTAATATTTCCCTTTTCTCGTTCGCCCTTAAAAAATGTTACTATTAAACATTCCAACATTTTAGTCGGTTCTAAAAATGATGTTACACAGGCCAAAGAAATCAGAGAAATTACATTGGATATAAAAGTAAGTGATTTATTTTTTATAATAAAAATAAATATAATAAAATTAATTGTTTTAAAAGGATTTTCAGGAGTTTGAATTACAACCTGGTGATACTGTAGGAATATTACCCTCTAATGCAAATTATAATGTCGATGAATTGTTACAATTGCTAGACTTGGAGAGCAAAGCTGATACTCTATGTTCTGTTAATATTTCAAAATTATGCACCAAAAAGTCAGCCAAAGTTCCTGCCTTTATACCCCCTCTAACGACGCCTCGAGAAGTTCTACGTGATTGCTTGAATTTAAAAAGTATATTGAAAAAAACATTTTTATCGAGTTTAGCTGAATATTGTACGGATGGTGAAGAAAAGAAATTTTTAAAATGTTTGTCTTCCAAAGAAGGTACTGCCTTTTACAATAAGCTAATAATGGAAAAGGGATTTAGCCTAATCGATATTCTTAAACATTGTCCTTCTTGTAAACCACCTTTTAGTTTAATTGTTGAACATTTAACAAGACTATTGCCGAGACCCTACTCAATAGCAAATAGTCCTCTTAAAACAACTGACGAAATAACCGTAATATTTTCCACATTAGATACGAATCCTGGTGTAACAACGAACATGTTAAAAGAAAAGATTTCAGATGAATCACCATCACTGTTAATGTATCTAAGAGAACCCAACTATTTTCGTTACACTGAAGAAAATTATCAACAAAATCAAATTTTAATTGCTATTGGTACAGGTCTAGCACCTTTCCTAGGTTTTCTTCAACACAAACAACACATGCTAATGAATGAAAAAAAAGAAAATCCCGGAACAACTTGGCTTTTTGTAGGAACAACCAGTTCGCAAGCTGTCATACATCGTGAGGAGCTGTTACAATGGCAATCATCAAATGTACTTAATAAATTTGAGGAGTCCCATTCTCGTATTCCAACTGCACGTTATCATTATGTTCAAGATGCTTTAGAAACCAATGCTCAACCATTAGTAGAATTACTAATGAAACCAGAAACCATCATCTATTTATGTGCTGATGGAGGACAAATTTCTAAATCTATAGAGAAAACGCTACAAAGTATTTTGGCAAAAGAACTATCTGTAACTGAGGAAGAATCTGTGGAAATGTTGAGAGATTTAAAAGCTAAAAGAAAATACAGAGAGGATATATGGTTGTAAATATATAGAACTTTTAAATTGGATTTTTACTGTGATATCACATTAAATTCAGCTTAAGATGCTTATTTTATAAAGTGCAAAGAAAAAATAGTTATAAAAAAAACGGATGGATATAAATAAAAATGCCACTAAAGAGACAATAACAAGTTTGTTAAATACTTTTCAAAATTATTTTTGAAGCGTTCTCCAGATTTTACATACAATTTGAGATACAATACATTAATTTGTATAAAGTTAAGCTTAGAATATAATTTGAAAATTAGGTTTTTTTTTACCCTACACCGCCATAGGTGGTTGGATTTCAATAAAATAGGAATATTTTACATCGAGTCTATACATGAGAAATTTGTATCAAGACAAACGTTTAATTTTAGTTTGAATTGCAGATAATTTCTTATCTCTGTCAATTACATTGGGTCTACACATGAGTTTTTTCTATCATAATATGTAACAGAGAGTGTCAAATTCGCTCTCAAAAGAGAGTAAACATTTTGTTTATATATTGTTAAATCTTAACATACTGTCTCCATATTACATTGGGGCTACACATGATTTTTTTCTATCATAATATGTAACAGAGATTGTCAAATTCGCTCTCAGAAGAGAGTAAACATTTTGTTTATATTATGTTAAATTTTAAACAAGGGGTAAATGTATTCTAATAAATCTCATAATAGGGGTTTTCATAAAATCAAATAAATGCCTTGTAAAGCTCATAAACTGTTTAAATATACAAACTCGTAAACAATTTGTCAAAGTTTGTACGAAAAATTATTTACACAATTTAAAAATATTTACGCTTCAATTTCAATGTGTAAATGAGTTCGTAAACTTTTATATTTGAAGACAAATTTAAAAAAAAAAATTTACGTCGAGTCTATACATACATTTTTAATTTTTTTTTTTTATATTCAAATCAATAAAAAACAAAGACCTAAAATAACTAAATTGGAAATTTCTATTATTTGTCAAAATTTATACAAGATTAATAAAAGAATATCAAATTATTTACAAGGGGCGTTCATACAAAATGAGGGTAAAACGCATAAATTTACGAATTGTGTAGATTTATCCGGTTAAATGAAAACCCTTAATATTTCATTATTTTCTTTCAGTCACAGAGTAAACATGTACTTTTTATTTAAGAAATTCGAATTTTTTAGCACAATTTTAATGAAAATATGTTTCTGAATGTAGAATAACGATCAAAATAAAACAATTAAAAAAAAAAAAAAAAATGTTTTTGAATACATTTAAAAATACACATTCACACACACAAACAAATTTGCGTATATGTTTTTTTTTTTTTTTTTTTGAGAGTAAATCTTATAAGATAGTTGTGTAGAAAAATATTATCACAACAGTTTCTTAATATTTCTTATAATACTAATATTTTAGTCTACACGTGAGATAATTTTCTCTGAGAGCGGATTTGACACTCTCTGTTACATATTATGATATAAAAAAATCATGTGTAGACCCAGTGTTAAAAGAAAATTGTCAGCGCTAGAGCTCTGACAACTTTGTCTTGATAATGCTTGGTAAGACGCCATCTTGAATGTTGTTCCATGGTTTATTATGACATACGTTTTCCCCTATAATGGACAGAGATAAAAAACGATCTACAATTCAAACAAAAATTTTACGTTTGTCATGATACAAATTTCTCTAATATAGACTCGACGTAATTCAGATCGGTTTATAAATGGCGGAGATATGTTCAAAAAAACGGGTTTTGGAACCGGTTTTCTAGTTTCTGAATTCTCTGTATATACTAGGGACTTCGTTTTTTTCAAAGAAGGCTCGGACATTTTTTCTGAATTTCTGTGCTGAAAAAAATTAAATCGGTTCAATAATAACTGAGATATCGGGCAAAACGCATTTTTGATTTGTAAGCCCTTGTTTAAGCTATAGATTTTTATTTTTATATATATCGGTCATAAATATTTTTTTAAAATTTCGGTTTTTGAATCAACCAAATTCGTTCATAAACAACCGAGTTATGGGCCAAAAACTAAAAAAATCTGTTAATAATATAAATACACACAAAAAACATGTATATCCCTTTAAACATTTGGAAGATAAATTTGTTGCCAATCTTCCAGACGTCACTTCTTAGTGACTTCCAGATGATTGTCGGAAGATTGTTCGAAAAATACACAAACCAAATACATTGCGTCCTTTGATCTTCCAAAAGTATACTTTGAAGTCACTTCTGGAAGATAATAAGATGAAAATTCAAATTTAACAAAAACAAAATACGTTTCTATTGTCCAATAATCTTCTTGGCAACACAATAAAGAATCAGGTAAAATCATGCATTTCAGTAATAATTTAACTTTGGTACTGTTTAGCTGCAATATTAAATATAGAAAGAAAAATATTCCTGATAATTATATAAGTGTTTTTTTATTGTTAATAATATCATAATTTGGAAATTATTAACAAAGGAAATTTTTAAAAGGTAAGTAAATCTTCTTAAACTGTTATTTAGTAATATCGGATTTTACTCACAATTTAAATTTATTTTAGGAAAAACTCCATCAAACAGACAAGTATTTGCATATATGAAGAAGTCCAAAATTTTGCCTGTAAATTGTCTTGTTGCATTCTTTGCACAAAACGTAATCCAAATACAATTTTACTATACAAATACAATTTTATTTAAAGGTACCAGATTTCACTAGAAGTTTTTCATGAAGACTTTATTATTAAATGCAAAACTAGTTTTTATCTGAATTATTTCTTTGTAATGTTATATGTATATATAATTATGAAATAAAGATAATTGTAAAATATAAAAAAAAAAAATAATTTTAATTATAAATACAGAAAAAAAATGCAAAATCATCTAAAAGAGACTAAGAGGACACTTCTGTGATCATCTTCCGGAAGGCACGAGGAACAGTTCTTCCCCACGAGGAACAGTTCTTCCCGACGGAAGATGATTTTAATGATACTTTGGCAATAGTTTTGGCGATGATTTTCAACTTCTGGAAGACTCTTCTAGAAAATGTTTGCAGGGATTGTAATGACTAGGGGGCGGATTTATATGCATTTATTTTTGAAAAATATGCGCCTATAAAATGCTCTTAAGAATTCAAAATATAATCTAAAAAATTAAAAAAATATGCATTTATTTGTTTAAAATTTATTTAATAAAAATAAAAAAATAAGTTATTCTATAAGAAAAAACAAAAACCAGTCTATCTTAAGCTAAGAAATGCAATAAATTTTGTAGTTTTAAAAGTCAAAGCTATGTTTTAAAATATCAATACTTATTATTATACCCACCATCAAAAAGATGGTGGGTATGTCCGTCCTTCTGTCCGTCTGTCTGTCTGTCTGTCTGTCTGTCTGTCTGCTGAAAGCAGGATAGGTCTCGAACGGCGTAACGTAGGGGGATGAAATTTGGCACAAATATTTGTCTTAGAAACACAGGGTGTCCGGTTTGTATTTTTCTGCTGATATTTCTTCAATAAAAGCATGTACGATAACGAAATTTTGTACATATAGTTCGGGGGTCGATATAAACTCGGAAACAAAAAATGGGCGAGGCCCGCCCACTTTACCGTCCACCTCCCATATAAGGTGAAATTGTGTTCAAATAGTTCAAAGACCAATTTAAACTCGGAAACAAAAAAATGGACGTGGTCCGCCCACTTTACTGCCCACTTTACCACCCCCTCCCATATAACGTAAAATTTGAAAGTTGATGGTGGATATATAGATTCGGCCGGGCCGAATATAACATTCGAGCTTGTTGAACTTTTTTTAAATTTGTACTCCTTAAGATCAAATTTTTATTAGTGACATTGGGTTTAATATAACCTTAGTTAGATAGGTTTTTATGTATATGCACAAAAATATTTTGTACTAAGTTGTCAAATGTAAATGATTGTCTATTTTGGCGTAAAAAAATTTATACATAGAAAATAAGGAGTGCGATCGAAAAAAAATCTTAACACACGTTTTGTTTTGCCTCATAACTTTTTTCCGATGCAATATTTAAATTTTTTTTTTGATCTATTTATCATAAAACAATCGAGAATGTTATATTCGGCCATGCCGAATCTTATATACCCTCCACCACTGAGACAGTGTTTTCATCAGTTTTTATATAGGAAAAATTATTCGGAAAGTGGTGGTTTTCTAATTTACTTATTAATTTCTGGCGTGTAGTGTAGTGTAGTAGTATGAACATGTTCTAATAAAGATTAAGTATTGTATATAAGATATTTTAACAAATTATTAGGCAAATGATCTGTAAAATGTGAAAAAGAGGAAAATCTATGATGCCTTTCTTACAAAAAGTCGATTATCTTGGTAAAAGTAAGAATATATCATTTTAAATGAAAGTATATTTTTAATTTAGTAAAAACAATTGAATTTTATAAGAAAATTAAATAGTAGTGGCAAGGCCAAATGAACAAAAATATGTTTTCACTATATCCTATCTCCACAAAAAAAAAACTGTTTTTTTAGTGAAAATTAAAATTTTATTCTATAAGAAATCTAAAGGCCAGAGAGAAACAAAAATCTGTGATGATTTTTTTCTAAGATTTTTTTGTAGTTTGATTGGTATAAATTATTTTGTTAGTTTTTTTAATACCCTGTATGTATTTGTAAAGAATCTCTATTTTTAGTTTTGTTAAATTACAATGTATTTTCTACATATATATTTAACCTATTTCCGACCACTACCCGATTCCATTAAGATAACTTTACGAAATTTGGCATAAAGTTTGTTTTTGTGATTGTTATAACAAATTTGATATAACAAACTTACATATTTTTTATTCCGAAATATAGAGCATCGAAAATTTCAGAAATAGTACCATTTTTAACTCAAACCTTTGGAATTTCGAAAAGCAGATCTGAAAATATCGCCGAAATAACCATTGATGCGTTTTCGCAACACCAACCATTTATCTGATCCGCCTGACACTCAATTTTGGACAGAGTATTTATAAAAAAATTTATTTTTTCTCTTATCTTTAAGACAACATATTAATCCAATAATAGCTGTGAAAAAATTCATCATCGACTGCATAATTAAATAATTAGGCGATGTTAAAGCTACTGATGCGAAAACGCAACAGCTGTCGGAAATGGGTTAAGCTAACTTGAATAATAAAAACATGACTTTCTTTATTTTTATGCAAAGTCGATTTAAAGAACGAAAACTGAAATTTTCTATTGCGTTAAAATCGAAGCTCGATTGGTAAAAACAGTTTTATACACAAAATAGGCCTATTGTGCTTCACTATGCAATATTATTCATAAGCATTTTATTTTTACCTAATGTAAAACTTTTTATAATAATCAATATAATAAAATTGATCAATTATTTCTGTAAATCTTCGCTTACCTTAAATTTATATTTATAATATTCGATAAAAGAGCCGTTTCTCTGATGATGTTGGAAAAACTAAATAAGTAAATTAAAGCAAAGTACTTATAATCTTCTAACTATAATATTACCATGATAGAATTACTAAAGGTAAAATCACTAGAAAGTTTGTTCTCATTTTTATTTACCCTGAAAAGTCAAACACATAAATCAAAAGAAAATGTAAAAAAAAATTAAAATAAAACTTCAAATTAGAAAAACAAAAAAAACAATATATTTTACAACAATTTTCTTTAAAAAAAATGTATGCAACTAAATTTTATTCTAACAAATATTCACAAATATATGAATTGTAAATGTCCAGTTGGACAAATGTACGTATTAAAAGTTTACACTGCATTCCAAGGATAGAATTCGGCATTTCAGGAAACAATTTGAATCATATACTTATGTGTGTAAACAAAACATTTTATATTTTTTTTCATTCTTGATTTTTGTTTTTTGCTTTTCATTCTTCAGTTTTTTGACTTAACAAGAAATAAAATTGACGACTCTCTCTAGTGATTCTACCTTCTATTATTATATTATGTAATATTACATTATTTCTGCCCAACGGTGCTATCAAAAATTTTTAAAAATTATATTTGAAAACTTTTATAAATATTAATCCTTAAGAAAATGATAAAAATTAGCGATGCTTTTTAAAGATAGTAATTTAAATGAATTAAAAAGAAATAAACAAAATTCTCGCATAACTAAGTATATTACAGTTATATTTTTACAATGAAAATTGAAAAAGTTATCACCACCTTTACATGTTATTAAGTAATTATAAACGCACAAAAAACTATAATGAATTATAAAGTAACATAAATATGCATCAATACTTTTTCTTCAATGTTCTAAATAAAACTCCAAAAATTTTCAAAACAATTTCATATTTATTCCAGCAACATTATTTATATCTACATGTTAGCAGACAAATTTTTAATAAATGCATTTTCATACCCTTCTCTACCGATGTGTATAGCTTGAAACACACCGAACAACTAACTAGTTTAGTAAACTTATCAACAGGGTACACTAAACAGGTATAATCGTAGCGGCAACAAATACAACAACCCAACTTTTTCCCTCTCTTTCTTGTAGGTTATGTGTCAAAAACAACTGATTAAAATACATTGCAAAATATACAATTTTATTTTTTTGTTACTATATGTAAACAATAAAAGGTAAACAAACTTTGACAGATCTCATACACAAAAACAAAATCAGCTGGGCCGACGATTATACCTGTTCAGTGTATCCAGCTTATCAACATATGTTGTTAAAAAGTAGCGAACGCACCATGTCGTGGTGTGTTCGATGGTGAAAGCGATCAAACTGACACACACACACACATGCACTCCATATACAAATTATAACATGATGTTTAAGAAAAACTTACGGCGTTGAAATCATAAAAACTGTTCATATTTTTGTTTATAACTTTTCTTCTACTAAACCGATTTAGCCAATTTTTGGCAGTAATGTAAAGTGAACATAGATAGACATTTTGGCTAAATTTTATTTAAATCCTTTTATTGCTTGTTGAAATATTAGCAGTTCAAGTTTGGTTTAAAGGTTCTTTCAGATTTGGTTATATAACTTTTTTTCCACTGAACCGATTTGGCGGGTTTGCAATCCCAAACTTCTTAGAGGAACAACAAATAACCTGAGTGATTTTCATTCGAATAGCCCAATTAGTTTGGACGTGAGAATGTTTTCAACAGACGGACATTGCTTAATCGACTCAGAATTTCATATGGTCCAAGAATATATATACTTTATGGGGCCTTAAACGATTCTTTCTAGGTGTTACACACGGTATTATACCCTCTTTCACCACTAGTGGTGGTGGAGGGTATAAAAATGGCAAAATTGCATATTAATAGTAGTTTTTAATTCCCGGGATTCCCGACAAAAAATACCTGGAATCGGGAAGTGAAAAATTGCCAAAATTCCCGGGAAATTCGTCCCGGGAATTCTCGGGATAAAAACCCAAATTCGGCTCCATAAATATCGAAATATACATCAAAGAACACTGAACCAAATCTCGTAGGTAATATTGACGAAAATTTTTCGTAGAATTTTAACGAAAAAAAAATATTTAAATTAACAGATTTTTTCTTCAAATCAATAGAATTTTTCTTCAAATCAACAAATTTTCTTCAAATCTACTAAAAAATTTTTGTCAAAAATATTTTTTTGTAAAATATGTTGAATTGAATAAAATTTCGTTAAAAAATTTAAGAAAAATCTGTTAAATCGACGAAAATTTAGTTAAATTGGCAGTTACTATTAAACAATCGGCAGTAAGAAAAACAACCAACTTTATTCAATTTAACACCCCAAAAAAAAGTTAATTTAAATAAATTTTCTGTTAAATTAACTAATATTTTTCGTAAATTTTAAAATTGACTAATATTTTTTAGTCATTTTGAATAAAATTCCTCAACTTGACTAAAAATTTGTAAATCGACTAAAAGCATTTTAAGAAACTAAATAATTTATTTTATTCAAATTGAATAAAATTCTTCAAATTGAAGAAATTTCTTCAAATTTACTAAAGACATGTAGAATCGAAGAAAATTCTTCAAAATAAGTTTGAACGTCTTCACATACAATTATAGTTTTTGATAATATGTAAAAAATATAAAAATATATATTTCTTATAATTGTATTATTAATTTAGTTTTTACTAGAAATTATTGAAAACATTTTATAAAATATACTAATAAATTAACTAATTTACATTTACTAAAATTAAATAAAATGAAGTAGTAAAAATAAATAGAAATTCTTCAATATGATTAAAAATTTTAGTAAATTTTACTAGACATGTAAAATTGAAGAAATTTTGTTAAAATTAACAATTTTATTTTAGTCAAATTGAATAATATTCTTCAATTTGACTAAATATCTTAAAATTTACTAACGACATGTAAAATTGAAGAAATTTCGTTAATATTAACTAATTTATTTTAGTCATCATTATCTCAAGGAGCCGTTTTGGATTATGGAGAACTGCACGACAAAAATTTCCTTTGGAAAACCTAAAAACAAACCTACTACAAGTAAGCACAAATGATATGCAAATGTAGGTAAATATTTTTTGTACTTTGTATATAAACTTTTTTATTTATATTTTTCTTTACATTTTTTATATGTTGCTATAGATCATCCAGAAATAAACTTTAAAAATATTAAGTTATAAATCTGTATGGACTGAAATTGAATGCTGTTGATTAGTGAGTGAGTGCACATCTAATGTACTTAATAAATGGTACAAAAATAGTTTGTTATGTTAAATAAAATTTTTAAGAAATGTTTATTTTTTTATTTTTTCAGGTCGATTTCGATTAAACACTTGTACTAAAATGTGGGTTGTTTTCATTTGAGTTATAAAGAATTTTTATAGCGATCATATGAAGGATCCAGCAAACAAACTTTTGTAACAAAATAAGAAACAAACAGATAATTGGGGGATTCACAAGCTGTGCTATCATGTCGTATTGTCATATGTCCTAAAATAATTCAATGTATAAAAAATATTGTTATTGCTTTTCCTTTGTAAAATTTTATGACATTATGACAATACGACGTGATAGCACACTTTGTGAATCCCCCAAATATACCTGAATGTAATATATTACAATTTAATTATAAAATAACAGAATTATTTATTTTTCAAATATATTTTTATATTTTAGACTGTAGTAAATTTGGTTTATTTTACATTTTTGAAAGGGTCTAACCTTTATCATAAAATTACTTTAATTAAAACTTTTGCTACGTAAGTTTATATTAAATTTAATTAAATAATTTTCTTTATATATTTTAAAATGCTTATTTATAACATGAATTATATATTTTTACACAATAAATATTATTAAAGTGTTTAAAATTTCTTATTTGTTTTATTTTGATGATTTTAATTTATAGTAAATTTTCATTTTCCTACAGGGGTCAAACAGTACTTTGGAATTGACAAAATTTTGTCAATTTGAATAAAATTCAAATGTTAAATTGAATAAACATTCTTCTATTTGAAGAAAAAAATTAGTTAATTTGAATAAATTTTTTATTCAATTTAACTAAAAGTTAGTTAAATTGAATAAAAATTCTTCAATATGAATAAAATTTTTAGTTAATTTGAATAATATTTCCTTCAATTTGGCTAAAAATTTGTCAAATTAACTACCTTTTAATTAACTAATTGAATTAGTCATATTGACGAATTTTCGTCGATTTAACTAACTTACGAAAAATTAACAAAAATATTCTGTTGAATTGAATAACGATTTTGTTTGTTGATATTTAACCTACTTTTCTTCAATTCTACACCCCATTTTACCGTATTAACTGCTCATTTTTGGTTCAGTGAATGTTTGTAAAAAAAGGTTCTTCATTTCATTAAAGAGCACAGTGTGTCCACACATGTTTGGTCCTATTTGGCATCATGTCACTACGGTACGAAAGCTCTGGAGTGGTATCAAAGCAATAACATAGTTTTTGTACCAAGAGAGGTCAATTCTCCAAACTGTTTGTAGCTAAGACCAGTGGAGAGATATTGGGCTCTGTGAAAAGTGAATTGAAGAGCACAAAAAATGTGTCCAAAAATATCGAGGATTTTAAAAGAAGATGTGCAAACTGTTCCAAAAAAGTTACTGAAACAACTATAAAATCTCAAATGGAAGGGTTACCAAAAAAGGCCCACGAGTACATAAGTAGTGGTTAGAACTAAAAAAGTTATATTTATCTGTTATCTGTAATATAATATCAATTAAGTAAAAAAATAATGAAATCTTTGAGATCACCCGTTTCCAAATTATTGAATTTTATATATGTTTTTCAACGTCAACAGAAGTGATAGGAACGTATTTGAATAATTGTAGTTCAGAAGAATAGTATTCTTCTAAACACGAAACATCATCTGAACGTAAAGTCATTGATCCTGTAATTTTTTTCATTTTCTCAAATTTAATAACAGCTTGCAACTTTAATTCAGCAACGGGGCCTTCTGCAGCTTAGATTTTTGCAATAGCACTATCTATTAAACTGATTTGAGTACTTAATGAATAGAAACTAGTCTCCTGCGCAAGATGATTTGAAAAGCAAACACACTTGAATTTCAAGTGTGTGTTTCATAGCCAACATGTGCAAAAACAACAATAAATACTGTTCGTACTGTTCGCTGCCCGAAGCAAAGCAAGTGTGTACTGTGTATGAGCGACTGCAAATCCGTGCGTTCAAATCATTTATCGTAAACAAGTGGTGCAAGTGGTGTGGCAAAAAAAAGCAAATCATACAAGACGTTGAGAAATGATTTAAAGATTTCAAGTGGGCTTAATGATTTGTTTGTTTTTTGTAATACGTAGTTGCTGTGTGTGGCAAAAAATCTTCATAATGTGTAAAAAGTGGTTGTTTATAAATATTCTTGCATACACACACATATATACAGTATGTCTATATTTTATTGTTGGTTCTTCTTTTCTAAATAAATGTAAAAGGGTGAATTCATAAAGTTATTATAAAATACTCTTTATTAAGAGTTAAAAAAGTAAAAAAATTAAAGTTGACATTTGAAACTGTCAGTTACATATGTAAGTTAGACCATTTTTATCTTTAGTATTTATTTATATTTTAAATAAAGTTAGTCTTATTATTAATTGTATGTTTATAAAAAATTTTAAAATTGTACTTATTTATATTATGATAGATTTTATTGCATTTAATTTATATTTACTAAGTAATCATTCTATTTTAAAACTAAAAGGAAATAATATAGAACAATGTCTTTTCATTTTTCAAATTCGTTTCCATATACGTTTACTCCTTGACTAATAAATTTTCCTAATTTTTTTTTTTACTAATAAAACTTAATGCATGTTTCTTTAAATTGTTATAACTAGTAACATTAATAATTTATTTGATCGTAAATAACAATAAGTTTATAAACAATACTTTTAAACGACTGTTTTATTTACGAAATTACTTTATACAGTCATGAACGCACACACACACATATAATTTTAATAAAAAAGAAAACACAATTTTTTCCTTATTGAAGCAAACAAGTGGTCAAAAGGCTTGTATTTTTTTATACAAGCCTTTGAGAGGCTTGTTTGGTCGCTATCATAGCACACTCATGATTTGTTCATAAAGTTGAAGCACACACGCAGTATTTGTATGGTTTTAAGTGCCTGCAGAACAGTATTTATTACTCCGCACACACACTGATAACAACACTTGAAAAATATCAAGTGGCTTGTACAGCCTTATAAGACACAGTCTGCAGGGCTCTAATAGAAACCCTCTAATTTAGTAATAGTATCAGAAAGAAGGATTAAAATGAGGACAGTGTTTGATTGAAAATAACCGTAAAATTACTGTTAAAAATTGCTAGAACAACTGTTATGCATATTTTACCAGAGACCGGATTTTAATACTAAAAAAACAATCTTTTTATTTTTTATTTCAATCCAAAAATAATCTTCAATGTTCAAAAAATAATAAAAATCCATAAATTTTTTTTTTTTTATCAATAGTTTAATTTTTTCTTCATGATCGAAATAAAAAATATAAATCACCCCTATCGTGAATAACAAGTGGAATTTTTGTTCCCATGAAATTTTTATTCCCCTAGAAGGGAAAAATGCTATCGTGAATCTCAAGTGAAGAAATTTTCCCGCTATCAGTTCTCAGTGAATGAAAAAAGGAAGAAAATTAAAATAAAAATCAAAATAAAGTTTTTTTTAAAAAATATACACGTATTTACTAATATTTTAAAGTGGAAAAAACAAAGCAAGATATTTAGAATTGGAGTGATAGTTTTATTGCAACTTTACTTTATTGTACTATTTAACTTTTATTTAGCAAAATAATTTGGCTAATTTTTGGAAACCCAACAAAAAATTAGTAACAAATTAAAGTGTACATTATGTTTAGAATTGGAACAATAATTTTATTTTATGTTGAGCAATATATCAGTTTGTGTCTTATTAACTGATAGTGCCCTTAAAATTACTTCAATATTCGAATTATAAGAGGATCTACTTACATTTTCTGTTCTGTTCCCCAGCAAAAATAAAGTGAACAAATTAAAGGGAAAAGTGAAAAAACTCGGGGGAAAAACATCATTCACGATTAGGGGAATTTTATTTTTAGCATGAAATTATTCATGGGGAATTTGTTCACGATTGGAAATTTAGGGAAAGGGAAAACATTTCGAGGGAAAAAGTATTCATGATAAGGGTGAATAACTTTTGTGATATTTATTACAAAAGTATAAAATTATTTTCAACATTTTTCATCGGATGAAGAAATTTTAAACAACAATTTCATTGAATAAAAAAATATTTTTGAAACAAAATAAAAGTATGAGTAAAAAAACAATCATTTGAAATTTTTTTCATACTGATATTTATTTTTGAAGATATTTATCGTTAAAGATATTTATTATTTTCATCATGATGGATATTTATATTAAAAAAATAAATATTTTTTATTTTTTTCAACAAATGAAAAATAATTTTTTGATCAGTAAAGATATTTATATTGATTGAAAAATAAAAAGTTTTCGGGTGTTTGCATTTTACCTCAAAATGAGAAATATAAAAATAAGATTGTAACAAAAAATTTTTAAAACAAAAAAAAAAAAAAAAAATTTCAAAATATGCATTATTAGGTAAAATTTGCAAAAATATGCATTTTCAACAAAATATGAAAAATAAACACTAACAAATCGATGCCATTTTTTAGTAAAATGTCTGATTCAGATAAATAACAACATAAGATCATTTTGAATGATCCAAAAATGATCCAAAAAAAACATGCATTTGCATATAAATCCGCCCCCTAATTATGTCTTTTCAGTGCATGTAAAAGGACTTCCGCTAAAAACTTCGTTCAGATATTCATATTAAAAATAAATAAAAAAGGATTTGTCTACATTGATTAGTTATATAGTCTCTAAGGTTTAATATATACTATACTCAAAGTCCATTGAAAGCATTTAAAGAAGTTACAGGCTAAGCAATATAGCACTGTTCACTGAAAAGCTTATTCAATAAAGGTACATTTTTTATTTCTGTTTTTATACAAGAAACAATTTATAATTTTATATAAATACATTGCTTTCTTCCTGAAATTAACAAAATTAATCATATTGGAAATTAATCATATTTATTAAATTTAAAACAACATTTATATGTATCCACTATGACCGGATACGGTGCAACCCGGTATACTGTCAAGGTGTACATCATCTAGTTCCAAAAAATGATTTTGGGCAGAGAAAAGATGTAATAATGACTGCTCTTGAATTCTAGCTAAAAAACTATGTCCTTTTTCTAGAAATCTAATGAAATTTTGATATTTTTAGGTTAATATCACAGAAATTTCGTTATACATAGAGAAATATCTTCTTTAATTCAACGTTTTTGCATGGAAAAAATGCGAAATATATTTTAAAACTTTTGAAGGATTGGATTAAGCGTCATTGCTTAAAATTTTTGCTTAACATTTTTTAACCATGTGGTCTAATACTCAGACGCAAGATCTGTGGAAGATTTTTTATGCAGCTTCAAGATTAGTGCAGTCCAAAGTGTTGTTTAGTGAACAAATTCAAATGGAAATTATTTCAGAGAAATCAATTAACAATTTAATCGCATTAAAAGTACTAAATTTTACGGAAAATTTAAAATATAAAACAAAATGAAGCAAAATATGAATATGTTGCTATTGTTGTGCACTCTCCTATATGAAGATTGTAGTGTTTTATTCCATTTTTTGATAATAGACAAAGTTAATGTTCTTTAAATGTTTGTGTTTTTGTTAATCCTTAAATATGTATATAATTTCGTAAAATTATTTTTGTTGTAAACCAAATATTCTAAAAAATAAAACTATTCCTAGGTTTACCATAATTTTGTTGCTTTTGTTCTGCACAGCACTATATACAGTGCTGTGCAGAACAAAAGCAACAAAATTAAATTAAAAATTTTGTTCATAAATATTATGAATCGAACATGACTTTTCCCAAACTTTTTTCATAAAAAAATTTTGTTTTTTTCATAGATATTAGGTGTGTTTGCGTACTTTCCTGCAAGATTTATCCAGCAACTTTTTTTGAGAGAAACAATTATTTTACTCTCAACTTGAAAAATATAAAAAAAGTACGCGAACAACATTTTGCAAACATTTGCAGGTTTTTGTAAACAAATAACAAAAAGTGATGTCCCTTCATTAAATTTAAAAAACGCTGAACTATGTATAAATATAAAAACATAGTAATTTGGTTCTTTTTTCCTAAAAAAAATAAAAGTAAAGTGTTATTAATATTAAATATTATTTATTAATAACATTAAATTAAAAGTTGATTCATTAAAATATAATTTTTAACCAAAACAATAAAAAAGCTGAAAATCCTTAACTAAAACCGCTAATATGGCATCTGAAAATGATTTTCAGCAGTAAATAAAACTTTTTATAAATTAATTTTTACCTAATTTTTTAACATAAATCTAAACAAAAACGAATTGTAAGTATTTGTGTAATATTTTATCACATACAGTTAGGGACAAAACTATTTGTACACCCCATGCATTTCGTATATCTTCAATAATTTATAAAGAATAAAAAATTATTATATGTAGTTTTAATTCAGGTCCATTTTTATTGAATTATTTGATAAAAAATAAATTAATATATAACACATTGTTAAAAAAAGTACAATTTAAGTAAAAATCTTTGGGACAAAAGTATTTGTACATCAGTACTTTGTACAATTACTTGTACGTTGGACTCTTGTATGATGATTTTTTTTAAATACCGTTATATTTTCTTCGTTAATCGAGTTTTATTTTACAAAATAAGAAGTTGGTTTTAACGTTTTGAATAATAAGCACATCAAAAATGGGAAAACGAAAAGAGTTGAGTTTGGATAATAAAAATTTAATTATTGATGAACATAAAAAAGGAAAATCTCTCCGGAATATAAGTAATTTAGTAAATTTGCAACATTCCACAGTACAATACATTGTAAACAAGTATAAAAATAGCGGATCTGTTGAAAATGTGCCAAGAACTGGACGGCCAAAAAAGGTTTCCAGACGGGAAGCGAACTTGGTGATAAAAGAAGTGGCAAGAAATCCAAGAGTAACTCGGGCAAAATTAGCGGAACAAATCGCAAATACTACCGGAACAATTGTTCATCCAAAAACAGTAGGGAGGATCTTACATTCTGCGGGATATGCAAGTAGAATTCCCCGCAAGAAACCGCTGATTAGTAAAAAAACCAGCATTTGCGTTTAGAGTTTGCCAAACGATACATTGATAAGGACGAAGAATTTTGGAATAGGGTTTTGTTTACTGATGAAACCAAAGTCAATCTTTTCGGAAATGATAGCAGGGGAAAAGTGTGGCGCAAAAAAAATACAGCGTTAGATGTTAACAATTTGACCCCAACAGTGAAACATGGTGGGGGAAGTGTTATGGTATGGGGGGCAATAGCAGCCAGTGGGGTAGGGCGAATGGTATTTATAGATGGTGTAATGGACCAGCATCAATATAAACGTATATTGGAAGACAATTTGAAGGATTCCGTAGATGGTTTGGGTCTTGGCCAAAGTTGGATATTCCAACAGGACAATGAAGGAAGTTCAGTTCAGTTCAGTGAAGGAGTGGTTGCTTTACCATGCACCAAGACAACTTAATTCTCCTCCCCAATCACCTGACTTAAACCCCATCGAGCACTGTTGGGATATTTTGAAACGTAAAGTCGCTACAAAGCACGTCCGAAGCAGGGATGAACTTAAAATTGCTTTGGAGGAAGCCTGGAAGGAAATATCTCCAGATGAAATGAGAAATTTGGTCCGATCGATGCCCAGAAGATTACAGGCCGTGATAGATGCAAAAGGAGGACCCACAAAATATTAAATTTTTCTAATATAAGTATTATAAGTAGGTGTAGATTATATGTACAAATACTTTTGTCCCAATGAATTTTCATTATTTTGTATTTTTTTAAATAATGTGTTGGATATTAATTTTGTTTTTATAACTTAATTAAATAAAAATATATTAAAAATAATACTGCATACGACAATTTTAAATTCTTTATAAACTATTGAAGGTATACAAAATATATGAGGTGTACAAAAAGTTTTGTCCCTAACTGTATATTTCTTTTACTTTTCCTAAAATTTTAGTTTTTATATTATGATTTTCTTTTACATTTGTAAACAAATGATCATATGTTTTTTTCAACAGATGTTTTGCTGATGAAAGTTGATGAATTCTCTATCAATGAACTGTCAAATTTTTTCTCTATCTTACTCTCACTTCCAGCAACATTTTGTGATAATTATCACAAATTATCAGGTACGCGAACACAGCTATTATTAAATTGTTCTTTATGAAAAACAGTTAAAATATAAAATATTAGCAATAAATGGCAATTTTCCAAGAAAAAGTTTGATACCATTCTGCAGCACATATGTACATAATTTTATTAAACAGCGCTTCTGTTCTGTTGAATGATCCCATATGTGGTTTACGTTTTTCAATATTTAAATTTTCTGAAGCCAAAAAAACGTAACATCAATAAAAATTTTACAAAAATTATAATTAAAAAGATTTCTGATAACTTTTACTTAAAAATTTTAATAGCTATCATATTTTTAATAATTTGCAATCTAAATTCGTAAAAAAAATTAAAAAAAAAATTGTTTTATTTTTTTTTTTAACAAATGTGATGTTACGTTATTTTGACTTAAGAAAATCATTGCCTTCGTTAATATAATCGTCATTTTTTGAGCTACAAGTCTGAAAATTTGTGATCACACGTATTTTGGAAAAATAAACTATATTTCATCAAAAACTCAAATTTGAAAATTTTGATGTTACGTTGTTTTGCATTTTTGGTGACGATATGGGCCATTATCAAAAATTTTTAACCTGGCTGAAACTGACTTAAATCCTTAATAAGTTTCATCGTAATGATATTTTAAACAAATTGTTTATAGATTTGAATTCACAAGACTTAAAACTAATATAGTGCAAAATTTTAGCAAAATAGGTTTCTTTTTATAATCATGATTGTTGTTCAAAGTTCAAGAACATAGAAAAATAGCTAAAAATAAAATAAGTTTTTCCCATTCTTCTATAATTTTTGTTCGCGTGTTTAAACTTTTTAATCTCATTCTATCATAAGTAAACTAATCGGACTTTACAGATAAATTCTGCACCATCTTTGTTGTGCAGACTTTCAACAGTTAAATACAGGGTAGTCGATTTTTGATGACAAAATTTTTTAGTTTTTTAAATTTTTCAGTTTTTTGGGCGGGGTCTGTGCGCCCCTCAACCGAATACAAAATTTGGGATAAGGATTGATATTTGTTGTAATTGTGCGTATTTTGCGCTATATCCCGTTGATGTGCCCGAAATAGTCTACGTAGTAGATAGTTCCAAAGTTTGGAAAACAAGTTCGAAAATTTTTCAAAAAGTTAGTTTTTCGCGAGGCACATTCACAGTTTCATATTAAATGGCATGGATTACTCCGTGAAATTAGTTTTTTATTATTTAATATAACAAAATCAGAGGAGCATTAAAAATAAATTTAATACAAGAATTTGGTGGACTTTTTGAAAATTATGCAAAAATTTGTTTGTTATGCTTAATAAAAATTCGGAGGCGCATCAAAAAATTTTGAAAGATAAAAATTTTATGGACCAAAAAATATTTACTTGTGTTAAAAAAGGATCACAATATTAAAAAACATTTCTTTGTAATAAACTCTAACAAAATATATTTTCAATCAATATATGGATAAATAACTTAGATTCGATCCAAATTTTTCATAAAACTTTTAAAAATCGCGACTTTTATTGAAAAGAAAAATTTTTTAAATTTTACTAGGAAACCCTAAAATATGCTGCACTAATACCATCAAAAATATCATAAATTTTATTTGAATAATTCAGTAGGTTTCGATATTACATGTAATTTTGACCAGAATTATACATAAACCTCTAATTTGTAAAAATTTGTATATGTTCAACTTAAAACCGCCATAACTTTCGCGCCCCTCACATGAAATGATTAACGCGAACTGATTCTACATGCATTCGAGTCACTTTATATGTATACAAAAGGATTTTAATGTGCCATCAAAAAAAAATTTATATTTTTTTGAAGGGCTAAAAAAAAGTATTTTTGTAGTGAAGAATGTGACCAATAATACATCTTTAATTTCGTTTTTGAAAGTTAATTATTTTTACAAAAAAAATTCAAAGAGTAAAAGTAATAACGAAAAGTACCACAAAGTATCCTCTTATGGGTTTTCATTCACTTAGGACCATATATCTTTAAATTCATGATTTTAGATTAAATACTATAGAAAATTCAAGAAGTACCATTGGAGGAACAAAAGAGTACCAGAAAGCCCCCCCCCCCTTAAATTCTTACCCACATAGACCATATATCTTAATTTTAAGCTTTTATGTTCAATTCCCCTCATGGATTCTCATTCACTTAGGACCATTTTTAATTTCATATTTGTAGGTTCAATATTATTGAAAATTCAAAAAGTACCATTAGCAGAACGAAAAAGTACCAAAAAGTTCATCTCTTCAATTCTTACCCACATAGGACCATGTATCTTTAATTTCATGTTTCTAGGTTCAATTTTGTAGAAAATTCAAAAAGTACCAAAAAGTACCTCTTTCAATTCTTACCAACATAGGACCATGTATCTTTAATTTCATGTTTCTAGGTTCAATTTTGTAGAAAATTTAAAAAGTACCATTCTTCCCTCTTGTAAATTCTAACTCACTTAGGACTACATGTACTTAAGTTCATGTCTCCAAGTTTAATATAATAAAAAAAATCCATTATTTAATTTGAATAAAATTTAATTTCCCGATTTTATCCCCCTTTTTGGTACTTTTTATTCCCCCTGAATGTAACAAAGATTGCATTTCAATGAATTTCTAGATTGTACTGGGATTTAATGTTAAAATATTCATATGTATGTGTCAGTAAAAACAAAAAATATTTTGTGAAAAAAGTACCAAAAACAGTTACGGTTTCTACCCCTTAAACGTTCGAATTTCCAAAAAGTACCAAGCTTGTATTCGCCAATTTTTGATAAAGTACTAATTTGATGCACAGTTTATTTCTATGCTTATTGGATTAAACGATAGATAGGGTTCCAAAAAAGTACCAAATTACAGTTTTTACTTGTTTTCTCTCTAAAAGAGCCGAATTTTACCCGTTTTTACCCCCTAAACATTCGAATTTCCAAAAATCCCATCTTAGTGGATCTATTCGGTAGGAGACCAATTTACAGTCCATATTTCATCTTTCTAGCTTTAACCGTTTGAGCTGTGCAAAGATGAATCACCAAGTAAGTCAGTCAGTCAGTCAATCACTCAGTCATTGATCTTTTATGTATATAGATTAGTTCTAGAACTGGTGTTATTTATGAGGTCTTAAATGATTTTTTCTGTATGTTACACAAGAAATAACAAACACTATGTATCCCCATCTTTTTGATGGTGGGTATAATAAAAATTAAATAAAAAAGTAAATAATGATAACATTGATTTTAATGCGAGATCCCGAGTATCTCGGACGTTTTTTTCAGCTTTCAGGGGAAATTGCGTACCCTCAGAGTACATTTTTTCCACAACATTTTGTTTAAGAACTACATTTATACTTAACATTCGATACAATTAAAACAAAATTTGTATGACAAATAAAAAGTAAACAAAATTAATTTAAAAATAACGAATATATTTAACAAAATAATGTGCTTAAAATTTATAAATTTTATGATAAAATAATGCTTTATTTTTATTGTGCATTTAAAAAAAAAAAAAAAAATAAAGTAAAATTTATAATTAAATAAAATATACAGTTTATTTTTATATAAATATATTATATGGATAAACATATAAAAAAATAATAATTACGAAAAAAACTATAGACTGTAGTTTTATATAAATTGCTTTTATTATTTTTCAAACTCTTTCTTTTTTTATTTTTCATTAAGATTATACTATACATAAGTAAAATATAAACGGAATATATTTTGTAATACAGACAGTTTTCATTTAACAGGCTTTTAAGTTTGTTTAATATTTTTTATATATTTATTTTCTACATTCAAAGATATGACCATTAAAAATTGTAATTTATGTATAAAAATGTAGTATAATATTATTTAATACAGGTGGTTATTTAAAAAATTTATAACTAATTAATTAATCAATTGTTAAGAAATTTTGATGGTATTTTTTGTTTTGTTATTTTCATTAAGAATATCAGTAACAATACTGGGTATTTTAGAAATTTACTTCGTTGCTAATACATTAGGGAAAACATTTTTAATCTTTTTCTTATTAATTTTTTTTAACTTAATTGGTTTTTAGGTAAAAAAAAATAGTTTTAATATAATTTTACTATATATTACATATATTTATTTAAAAAATGTATGTTTAATTGTTTTTGAATAACTACATTTATTGAATAAAGCCAAAAATGCAAATATTTTTTATTATTTAAATTATTTTTTACAGGGCACTTAAAAATTTCTTTTAAATTAAAAAAAAAAAAAAAATTATATGAAAGTTGTTAAACTTTTTATTAATATTTTAACTAGTATATTTCGTAAAAAAACTTGGCATTTTATTTAGTTTTTTTAAAGACGAATTTGTGCGCAAAAAATTGCTACCATTTTTTTAATTGATTAAGCATTTATTTTTTTAATATATTATATTTTGTGTAATATTTTACAGCTTTTATCATATGTAGAATTAGAGATAAAAATGTACAGTCTACTTTTCACTTGATATTTCTTAAAAATACATAAAATTGCATTAAAATTGTTTTAACTAATACCAAATGGATTTCTGAAAGAAATTTTTTCATATTACCTCAACCCAAAAAATTGTTTGTAAACTTGCATTTATAACTTATGCATTTTCCTAAGAAAAACTATGATTTGAAATAATTTCAATAACATCAGGACCTTGGAAGAATTATTTAATTATTTAAAAAAAATAAGTATAATTACAAGTTTATACAGATTTTCTGTGTGATTTTCATATACATGTATGTAGGTATATTGAATATGTTCTATTTTATTTCTACAATTATGTAGATAAGAGTGCCATAGATTATATAATAAAAAACCTCTATTTAAATTATTTCATTGTTTGTTATTGCAAAATAAATATTATTTTACTTAATTTATTTTAAAAAAAGTTGTTTTCTTTTTATTTTGACCAATTAAAAGCTAAACTATGTATTTCTTTTAATGCGGTAAAGAAGAATACAAAATGTATATTGCGATAATACTTTTTACACTTAAGTGATCCTCTATCTATCTAAAATAAACAGGACTTTTTGCCAACAAACACAAGTTCAACTGCTTAATATGAAATATTAAAACATTATTTAAATATTTAAATAAATTTGATGATTATAGTACAATATAATTTTCAATAATTTGAAAAATAGTTTCATAAAAAAATCTATTGATTTCAATTATTTACTAAAGTCAAACGAATTGTAGCGTTCATTTCTCTTCTGTTAAGTAAATATATTTATAGGGAAACACATTTTTTCTTTAAAATAATTTGCAAAAAAAACCTGTTAAATATTGGAAAAAAAAAAGGTCTTCACAAGGTATGAAAAATAAGTAGATTTTGTAATACGAAAAATAAGATCATTATAAGCAATTTGTTTATAGAGTTGCCTTAGAATTTTGTTCTTCTTTCATATCTTTCTCAAAAAATCGCAAGCTTTTCATTTAAGATATGGAAAAAAATTAAAAAGAACTACAATACACTGCAAAAAAAAAAGGGATCAAATGTTAAAACAAATTTTTTTTAAACTTTTTTTTTTGTTTATTTATTAAAATTAGAAGACATGGATTGTACAAAACAATAGCATAATATAGATATTTTTAGAACCTATACTAGACCAAATTAGCTTCCACAAAATGTTTAAGATTTAAAAATTTCTAATTGGGATTTGAATAAAAATCACATTCATTCTAAATAACACTACGTATTTTATCATGTTTTACGCAATGTCATATCAAAACATCCGGCAAAACGTAGTATTTTATTTAAACGTGAAATTTAAAACTAGTTCTAAAGAATTTTTAGGGAAAGGTTCAAGAACTTTTATTAAAATAAATGATTTATGTTTGATTTTTAATTTTTTTATTGTAATCAATTTAGTTTCGAAAATTTTACAATTTTTAAAAGCTTTTTAAGCTTCTAGGAAATCATTTGGAAGCAAATAATTTATTCTGTAAAGTGATATAAAAGTTCTAGTTTTTAAGGACCAGTACTCAAAAACATTCTTTAAAATCAATTTATAATCACAATATGGTTCTACTCCATGGGTGCCGGATTTTCTAGCGATACTACTAGTTTCAAATATGTTGTTAAATAATTTGAGGTGGTTCTGAGAACACCTATTCTAGAACTAATAATTTTGGAACAAATTCTAAAATTTTTTCTAAATACAATTAATTTTTTATTTTTCTAAAATGTAAAAAGGATTTTGTGCAATATAAATTTTACATTCTTTCTTAAACTGTTTTGTGATGTTTATTTATTTAATTTTTTTCCTATAAATAGTTTTTTATTATTTTTTTAAGATTCTAAAGACCTAATGGCACTTTTATATTTAATATAAGTTTAATATTTCTTTAATTTTTCTTTTTTGGTAAATTTTAATTTTAATATAATTGCATCAAAATAAATGTTAGTAATGAAAATATAAACAAACTGTTATTAAATGCTAGAGAGGAAGAGAAAAAAATAAAAATAAATTGCAAAGAAAACTTGGTTTAAAATCGCTTAAATCACATTGTTTTAATTAATAAAAGAAAAACTTAATATTTTATTACGTCTTAATAAATACGTATTTTTTTTAAACTACTTATTATTTTGCTCAATATTATGTATATCATATATATATATATTTAAAGTATATTTTAAAATATACCCTACATTCAATTACATTAAAATTTAAATAAAATTTTGGCAATATTTTCTTTTTTTCTTTCTTTTCATTTTGTTACTAATATAATAAAAAATATTATTAGTTTGTTTGTTGTAAAGATTAATTATTTATGTTTCGTTTGTTTTATGTTTGTAAAATAGCACATTAAATACATATTTATACGTATCCTTAAAAATTATACATATATGTATATATATGTACGTTGTAAGTATGTATGTACTATATATGTACATAGAATATAGTCATGTACGTTTAAGTAATTTATTCTACTATAAAATAAAAAAAGTTAAAGGGGAATTTCTACGGTATTTGAAACTTTAGTTTAAATATTTTTTTTTTTTTGTTGTAAAACTAGTTCGTTTATGTTTAGTAATAATTTTTTCTTCTTAATAATGTTTTATTGTAATATTTAATATGAATATTTCGCAATTTAATTGTATACGAAGCGTGGGTGTTTGTTTGGGGTTAGGATTATCTAGTAGCTTTACTTTTCAAAACATATGTGGAGTGTACTATCGTTTATTTCAGTTATAATTACATTAGTATGGTAGTGTAGTCAGCTTAATATTTGGGTATGATTGACATATTTTATTCCAGGAGTCGTTCGACCTTTTTTCCATGTGTAAGTCTGAAAAAAAAAAATTAAAATAAAAAATTATTTTAGTTTATAAACAATAATTATAAAAAAAATATTTTTCTTTTTCTATATATCTCGTTTAGTTATAACGATAACTACTTAAGCTGCGTGCTTTTTGCCTGTGCAAAATAATAGTAGAAAATAAAAACCTCGGTAGTAGTAGTATTTATACCCTACACCACCAAAGGTAGGGTATAAATACACCCACCTTAAAGTATACCGTTCGACTTAGAATCACTTTCTGAGTCGATTTAACGATGTCCGTCCGTCTGGTCGGCTGGCTGGCTGTCCATGTAAAGCTTGTGCGCAAAGTACAGGTCGCAATTTTGAAGATAATTTGATGAAATTTGGTACATATGCTCTTTTCAAGGACGAAGCCTATTGATTTTGGTTATGATCGGCCCATTATTTCACCTAACCCAAATACAAATGTCCTCCCGGAATAGAGTTTTAACACTCATAGATGCCATAAAAATAGGAATATTTTAATGAAATTTAGTACAAATAAGTTTTATATCAGCAAAAATCCATCCATAGCTCCCATATAAACACCTCTCCCGAAAATCACTAACGTGCATAAATCCCATACAAATGTTAGTATTATGTTAATATTTAACACAAGTAAGTTGTATATAAGTAAAAAAAAATTATGTGGATCGAAATGGTTTAGGGTATTATATAGTCGGGCTTGACCGACTATATCTTCTCTCGTTTTTTATTATTTTAGTTTCCTTTTGGTTTTTAAGTAAATTATATACACTAGGAAGCATAAATCTGTGTACAAACTATTAAACAATATCTTTTGTCGTATTTTCTCTATTATATCTTTAAAGATTTTGATTTTTTACAGCTCTATATAATAGCTTAAATCCTTGAAAATATTATAATAAAATATTAAGATTGGATTTAAGGTTCTATAAATATATAGCGAAAGTCTGCGTACACTACGGATTTTTATTTTTTCATTAATCCATGTCGTTAATTTCTCCAAAACGTGATTTAAGTAAAAATATTTCGGTTAATACTAATTTCTCCTTAGACAGTCAAATGGTTTTCTATTAATATTTCTGAATGTTTTATTCAGCATCCTTACAAAAATTAAATTCATATTTTCAATAAGAATAAATTAATTAACAATTTGTAATAATCTAAAACTTAAAAACACGCGAAAATTTTTAGATTTTTCAATAATGTACGCAGACTTTTGCTGTATAATTAATTATATTTATTTTAATATTTTTGGATAACCGCGAATCTATACACTTTTCTAAAGTTGATAAATATTGTTAAATATTTAAGCTGTCATATGGAGCTGTAAAAATTTCAAAAATCTTAAAGGATATATACGGCTATGTGATGAGAATCGCATATCGCATTCTCATCACATAGCCGTATATATGGCGATTACGATTTTAAATCGCATAATAGGTGTGATGTGGTTCACAATCACAAGAAAATATGCGATTTCAAATCGCATGCTTACACCAAAGTGAAGTTGTCTATTTTGCTTAAACATGGCTTCAAAAAACAATAAATATGGCGTACAAATAAAATTAAATATGTTTTCTTTTCATTTAGGTAAAAACTAGTAATATTTTCTACCAATTTTAAGTAAAAATATGAAATTTAAAATTTAATCCATTATTCTCTTTCTTATTTGTTTTCTCATACATAAGCGATTTAATAGAAACAGCTGATCAAATTGAGAGAAATCGAACAAGTAAAACTCGAGAACTGCAGCACATGCTGAAATAAATTTTGGCGATTTTCAAAACGCATGTGAAATGACAATCGTGTGATTTCCATCACATAGGCGATAGAAAACTTGCGTCAATAATGTCTTTCATATGTTCGTACGCAGACTTCTGCTTCCTAGTGTAGTCTTTGACTGTACTTACAGTGAAATTTTGCTTTAAAAAAATGTACAATAGGTGGCGACAAACACTGTATTCCTAGTACACGTATTTTAATGGTTAAAATTATTTCAGAATGTAAAATATACAGATTTATGAAAAAATTTTATGGAATATTCTCACACAGTTATTGCAAATTTCAAGAAATATAATCCAAACCAAAAAAAAAAAGATGAAAGTAAAAAAATCTTCCAAGTGACTCTACGCGTACATAGCGAATGGTGAACTCAAACCTATTTGTTATGTCCATTAAGGTAAAACAGCACTTATAGCTGAAAGTTGATGTGTCAACTATTCCTTGACATTTCAAAAAAAAAAAAAAAAAAAATTAAGAAAGAAGTCCAAGAAAAGTCCCATTACTAAACTGCAGACAGGTACGCAATCGCCTTAATTTTGCAATACTTCACTCCGACTGGTCCCATACGAAATGGCGCAACATTATCTGCATAGATGAGTCTAAATTAGTTCTTTTTGGTATATATGGGACAAGAATATATGTGAAGGGACCAAATAATATTACCCAAAATTTGTCCTGAAGTCCGTCAAGCACGGTAGTGGGAAAATTAACGTTTGGGAATCCTTTTCATATCTTGGTTCAGGGTACATATTTTGGGTAAAAGGTAACATGGACGCCCCAATGCATGTGGAAGTATTAAGAATAGTCATGTTGTCTAATTCAGAATAAAATATGCCACTCAAATATGCGTTTAAGCAGGGAAGTGTTCCAAACCCCATGAGCAAATTGACAAAAAATGGTTTTCCGATGTCCTGGAGTGACCAACTTAGTCACCATATCTGATTTCCATTGAAAATCTTTAGAGAGATGTAAAAGATGCTGTTTTTGAAAAGAAACCGGGAAAAGTGCAGATTGGAAAAATATTCCCATAGAAAGGTCTAGGTCATTAGCCACGACTTTGCGTCGCTGTCAAAAATATTTCGCAAAATATTAATGTGTGTAACCAAAATATTTTAAAAAAAGAAAATCTTAATCAGGTAGTTTTATTTAAACAGGTATGTTTCTTCGTTGCTACTATTATTTTGCACAGCAAATTTCTAGTGTACTCAATCATTGAACACAGCTGTATCTATCTATCTATCTATCTATCTATCTATCTATCTATCTATCTATCTATCTATCTATCTATCTATCTATCTATCTATCTATCTATCTATCTATCTATCTATCTATCTATCTATCTATCTATCTATCTATCTATCTATCTATCTATCTATCTATCTATCTATCTATCTATCTATCTATCTATCTATCTATCTATCTATCTATCTATCTATCTATCTATCTATCTATCTATCTATCTATCTATCTATCTATCTATCTATCTATCTATCTATCTATCTATCTATCTATCTATCTATCTATCTATCTATCTATCTATCTATCTATCTATCTATCTATCTATCTATCTATCTATCTATCTATCTATCTATCTATCTATCTATCTATCTATCTATCTATCTATCTATCTATCTATCTATCTATCTATCTATCTATCTATCTATCTATCTATCTATCTATCTATCTATCTATCTATCTATCTATCTATCTATCTATCTATCTATCTATCTATCTATCTATCTATCTATCTATCTATCTATCTATCTATCTATCTATCTATCTATCTATCTATCTATATATCTATCTATCTATCTATCTATCTATCTATCTATCTATCTATCTATCTATCTATCTATCTATCTATCTATCTATCTATCTATCTATCTATCTATCTATCTATCTAACTATATATCTAACTATCTATCTATCTATCTATCTATCTATCTATCTATCTATCTATCTATCTATCTATCTATCTATCTATCTATCTATCTATCTATCTATCTATCTATCTATCTATCTATCTATCTATCTATCTATCTATCTATCTATCTATCTATCTATCTATCTATCTATCTATCTATCTATCTATCTATCTATCTATCTATCTATCTATCTATCTATCTATCTATCTATCTATCTATCTATCTATCTATCTATCTATCTATCTATCTATCTATCTATCTATCTATCTATCTATCTATCTATCTATCTATCTATCTATCTATCTATCTATCTATCTATCTATCTATCTATCTATCTATCTATCTATCTATCTATCTATCTATCTATCTATCTATCTATCTATCTATCTATCTATCTATCTATCTATCTATCTATCTATCTATCTATCTATCTATCTATCTATCTATCTATCTATCTATCTATCTATCTATCTATCTATCTATCTATCTATCTATCTATCTATCTATCTATCTATCTATCTATCTATCTATCTATCTATCTATCTATCTATCTATCTATCTATCTATCTATCTATCTATCTATCTATCTATCTATCTATCTATCTATCTATCTATCTATCTATCTATCTAACTATCTATCTAACTATCTATCTAACTATCTATACTATAACTATATATCTAACTATCTATCTAACTATCTATCTATCTAACTATATATCTAACTATCTATCTAACTATCTATCTAACTATCTATCTAACTATCTATCTAACTATCTATCTAACTATCTATCTAACTATCTATCTAAATTTCTCTAGCAGTTTGAGACAAAAAATAATTAAATTTAAAAATTACTAAGTTCGAATGCTTTTTTCTCTGAGCATTGAACATTTTACTAATAAAATCATCATAATAGAATTAAGTAAATTATAAACTCTTTGACTATAGTCTTTCCAAAAAAAAAAAACTGATACAATTTTTATAATGATAAGAAAAAGTTAATAATACCTTCCTTGTACAATTATATCAAGCATTTAAAGCAAAAAGATTAAAACAAACGTAATACAAACAACAAAATTCGCTATTATTAACAAAATATTTATAAAGTTTTCAATATTTTCGAAATTTGGTTCTATTATAGGTTTTTGTTGTTGCTAAATTAATGTTTGTATATGAATGAATATTGTCTGTAATTTTATAGGTACATACTTGTATACATATGTATAAAAATTTAAAGTCATACTCGTACAAATTTTCAAAACAAATTATTGAAGGTTACAATGTCACTATTATTATTACTTTTTTAATTTGTATTTTTTTTTATTGTTTTTTATTTTATTGTAGTTTTTCTATACATATTACTGATTTATTCATATTCCCATCAATGTGGCAATTTTAGTATGTATTATTTTTGGAGTTTTGCAATTTAATATTGTTTGGCTTTTATTTATAAGTTTATTTATTCTCATTAATTTATTATGGCTTTGGAATTATTGTTTTAATAATGTTTTTGCATTTTGTTATATAATTATAAGGAAAGTATATTGAAATTCAACTGAGTATCCAGACTAAATTTAAATTTTATATGTTATTATATACATTTTTTTATACAACTTTTACTTACTTAGAATACATATTCCTATAACTATTTTGTATATACTTCTTATTATAAAACAAACTGTATTTGTGTTAATTATCATATGAACTTAATTTCCACCCCAATAATCCAAATATGTACATTTTATAACACCCCTTTGATAAATAAAAAAATGAACAAAAAAACAAAAAGTTGATTCAATATTTTAACCCTAGAAATTAATTTTGATGAATCATAAAAACGAACTGAAATTTGTGAATGAGTTGTTTTTAAAAAAAAATTTAATACAAACTTATTTCCGAAAAAGAAAAAAATCACAAAACATGTAATAAAAAATCTAAAACTATTAAAATATTAAATTTTTATATAAATATAAATTATAGATTTTCTTACAATAAATATAGTATATTTATAAAAAAGAACGTCTTTTTGTTATCTAATAAAATGTATTTTCCAAATGTTTATCATCTACAAAATATGTAGTTGGAGCAACCACCATGGTTTATGTAGGGTAAAGAAAATAAAATAACATTGTAGTGTGGAAAGAAATGTAATGTGAAAAATGATCAGTGTCATCACACTTTATAGCAATAAAAATATGCATATGTATAGTATGTGTACAGTATTGTGTAAAAAAATAGAGTATTTTAAAAACTGAATTTTTGGTAATAAAGTGGACGAAAAAATATTTTTCTTATTTTATTTCATTTATGCTTATATTAAATAATTCAAAAAGTTCGATTTTTTTAAATTTTCAAGATTATATTGTGTACAAAAACTTTTTTAAAATCACCGTCGTTGATTCGACGAAGTGTAGCCTTTTCTTACTAAAAATAAGTGTAGCCTTTCAGGGTTAAGAACATTTACCTTACCCCGGGGTGCATTCCAAAATATTATTAAGAGCAATCGTTTCTTTCTCTCGAAGTTGCTGAAACAATGCAACCAGGGCTGTCGAATAAAATTCTACCAAAATCAATTTTGCCAAATAATATCAGCACTTGATATTCGTTGGTAAAAAATTTGTCAAGTATTGTGCAAATTTGAGGAAAAATTAAAAGAACTATTCTTTTTTATATCACCAAATTTATTTGACTTTTAAAGATTATAACTTCCTAAATAATAAATCATAATCTTGTTTTTAATTTTTAAATATGTCAATTCATTGGAGACTTGTCATTTTTTGCATATTGTTCATTTTAAATTATGCAATAAAATGTTTATTAGTGATAATTTTTTTTATGCTTAATTTCAAGTATAATTCTCTTTTTTAGATTTTTCAACATAAATCCCAAAAAGTTTTCAAACATTTCAAAAAATGCGATTTTTTTTTTTTTTGCTTTATCTTCACAACTTAGATTAGAGAGCAAAAATGTCTATTACCAACAAATTAAAAACATATTATATGATATAAAATGTATATATTCAGAAAAATATAAATATATGTATATATGAGGGCAAGTTTTTCAAGCTTTTCGCTTGGAAAGTAAGCATTTGCATATTTCAAAAGAATTTCACAAAAAATGCTTATATTTTAAATCATTGCATAAATTTGCATATAATGGATACAAAAGTTAGTTTTCTTAACAAAAACACACTTTTTTTTGTGATTTTTTGGATTTCAATCAAATGATTTCTAAAAAATTTTTTGTATTTTGAGTACATTGTAAATATTGTAAAGAAAAAAAGTCAGAAGCTTCAAATATGATACTTAAAATTAAAATAGTTTATTTTTATAAACATCAAAATCTATTAGAGATTGAAAGTTAAAAAATGCATATTTGTGCATATTTTCTACACATTAATATATAATTCGTTGGTTTTTATATACATATTCATGCTATTTTTGCATATTTCTGTGCATATTATACCATTTTTTCGTGCTTTTTCAAGCGCACATTTAAATTTTTTTGTGCATATAAAAACTTGCCCTGGATATAACAGAAAAAGAACACGGGAAAAAATCCAACTTTTTTTCAAAGTTTAAATTTAAATGCTTATAACTTTTGACTCCGTAAATATTTTAAAATTCTTTACACTATTTTTTTAAATAAAATAAAGTAGTTAAAAGATCTAAAATAGAAAAACCCCCCTTTAACGAAAAAACTTTACCGTTAAAAAGTAAAAATTTTAAACTTTGAAGCCCAATATCTCGTAAACTAAAAGAGATAAGATATAAAAAACCTTCAAATCGATTCAGTTATAAGGAATCAGGATTGTTTTTTTTTTAAATTTTCATACCCGAAGTGTCCAACTTTTGGACCCTGAGGACCCGTATCCAGCTTTACTATCACCATGTGAAATTCTCATTGAAATCGTAATAGCAGATTCGAAACTGCATAATTATGTCCATTTAATTTTTCGCAAATCGCACACTATACGTAGTTAAATCAAAAAGAAGGTGAAAAGGAATTTAGGATTGCCATTTGCTGATGTAGAACGATTTGGCATACTTTTTTGTAAGTTTTAGCGTTTTACCAGTTACATTTTCTGGCAACACTGAGAACTTAAGTACAATTCATATCACACGAGCAGGAAACTGAAGAGATTTTTATTGTCCTACGTATTTTAATGATTTCATTTTATTTCGATATATTTTTTTAATATAAAGCGAAGCTAGTTTTTAATGAATAAATAAAAATACACAAATTGCCATTTTTCGAAGTTTCAGAACTGAAGTATATCGTCGGCTTCATTTCGAAAATTAGTTGGCTCAGTGACAGACAGTGATTTATAATATTTTTTTTTTCAAATTTCACAAATTAATATAAAATCTTACTTTAACACTTAACATTTAATCACTATCACTTCTATTATTTTATCCAACACTGTAAAATCCATATTATAAAAAAATACTGAACAATATAGAAAAATAAAATGAACACAATATGCAACAACGACGACGAATATGTTTTATAGTTTAAAAGATAAGAAAGAGCAAACATTGGGTACTTAACATACTCCATATACGATACGACGCTTCATATGCATTTAACAATAATGACAACAAACATCTAAATATATCAACAGAGACACTTAAGGTTCTCTGTTCTTGCTAGACTTTAAAACTATAATTAGATTTAAAGGAGAATATTTTATAGTAAAACTAAGAAATAAGAAAATACGAAAAAAAATTGTTGCGGGTATAAAGTCGAAAATATGTGTTTAAAATAGGATTTTATTTTCGAAAATACATATAGACATACATATCATACATGTACAAGTATTTAACAAAAAACGTCAAAAGGTGGCGCCAGTAAAGAATTATATTCATATACTATATACAACAAAGTTAATAAATACTACTATTTTACTCATTTCATTGTTGTAACATACAAAATGCGTCATTATTGCATTTCCTTTCCTTCCGAACAAAACGATTGAAAGTTTCTTTGTTAAAAAATTACTGCTTAATAAGCGACATGCTTAAATAACTCAATATGTGTATGTTTAATTTTAGATTCTAAAGGAGACTACGTGTTTATTTTTATTGAATGATCATAATACATAAGCAGACGGGTACATTCCTATTTGCCATTTAGTCGTTAGTTCCTTTTTATATTACATACATCGATACAAAAGGTTGGATAAATATTTATAATCCACTAAATATCTAGGTACGTAAAATCTATTGTAAGTTCGCGTTTAATAAAATATGTATACCAAATGATTTGATGATTTGACCAAAAGTTCTTATAATTTTGTAATAGACGTTTTAAAAACTAAAGCAATAGAAAATTTTGTTGGAATACAGTTTGATAAAAATAAAGAAAATATTATTGGATCTATGCATTACACACTATGTTATGCGTTTGTACTAATGTTTGTAACATAAGGAAAAAATTATCGCAAAACCACCGACAGAATCAAAGAAATTTTGCATATGGTTTTTATACGTCAGGTAAGGCAAAATTTCCCATCCACTATAGTTTTTAACTGATCGTAAAACATGAGGTCGAGCTTTTTCATTATGGATAATTATGAATACCTGTCTGGTCGCATATTCTAGCCATTATTCGATCAAAACTCTCTTCAAACGAATAGATAGATAAAGGTTCCTCGTTTCACTGGTTTTAAAAAGATCATAATAGATGGCACTATTCGGATCCCACCAAATACAACAACTTTTAGAATGCTTTCTTTTTGAAAAACAGGGGACAAAAAATATTGTGATATTGGTTCTTTATCACTAATATTACACAAATATTCACCAATGCATTTTCGAAATGGTGAACATACACTGGCACTATTAAGACGGATCCCATTTTTTAATAACCCTAAAAAAATAAAATGTAGACGCTTGCATTTAGATGTTTCTTGCAAATGTAATTAAAATTAGCTGGAAACAGTAGTAAAGGCCTATACAGTTAACCCTTTTATATTTTATTTATTTATTTAATTTTTTCGTTTGGAATATTTAAATGCATGTACTTATATACATATGTACATATAAATACACATATATATAATGAGAAACAATTATTGTATATTTGATTAAAAAGAAATGAATAAAGTGTCGATAAATAAATAAATGCGACTATGTACATTGTTCACAGACGAACGTAGTAGGGTGACAACACATAATAAACCAAAATAAATCTAAAATAAAAATGAAACCGATTTATTTTTTCAATTTTATTTGTAACCCATACACGCGCTATGAATAATTAAAACTCACACCAAAAAAATATTAAATTTACTAACTACAAAAAATAAAAAAATAAAAATAAATAAAAAAAAAAAAAAAATAATAATAAAAAAAATTACTTTGGATGACCATCGTAGTCTGAGTATTGCATCCTAAATCATTATTTATGCGTACGACTAATAATAAAATGTAGACAGAGTCAGTATTTTTCCGAATCGAAAATGCGTTTCTGTTTTCGTAAATTGAAACACGAATGCAATAAAAAGTGCACGAGACATACTATATATTTACATAAAGCATACATACATGACATACATATGTATTTAATCAAAGGAAATTGAACAAAAAATAAATAAAACTATAAATCTAATATAGTAAATGACGACAAATAAAAAAAAAAAAAAATTAAATAGATTTTTTAAACCGTAAGGGCTAAAATATTAAAGTAATTCACGTCATTAACTTAAGTTTTGTGAAAGTACAAAAATGTGTTTTTTTTAAACAGCAATCACATAGAAAGAAAATTATTTTCGCAAGACAAAAATTGGTGACGTGAATTACGCTATTTTTTACATGGCTTGCACTGGAAATTTAATAAATGGTGATATTTTTTCGGAATTTCTTTTAATTAATGTGTATAACTTTTAACATTCCTCAACGTTCTCTGAGATTTTTGTGACTCTCCACATGAAATTTTGTAGTTTAAACTGTCGCCAAAGTAAAATCGTTAAAATAAAATATAAAATTAATAATAAAATTAATTTTTACTTTTAAAGCGAATTTAGGTCTGGGCTTTTGAGAATCCCTTCATTACTTGCAGCTCCATGTTTTGGATAAGATTGAACAGATTTGAACTTGAATTATTGTAATGCAATTATATACACAGAAACTGGAAACTTTTAGCCAATCACCTTTATTACGAGTATCGGAAAAAATTGAAAATAAGTATATAATCAAAAAAAAAAAAATTTAATATTGACTTTTTGTTCGAATATTAGTTTCGGTTCCGGCTTTAAAAACCAGTTTCATTCTGCCTCTAGTTATTTTTTCTATTAGCCAAACAAATATATTAATGTTTAGTATTTATATAAATAAAAATAAAACCTAAAGAGTATATTCTACTATTTTGGTCCTATTCGGATCTATCATTGAAAACATAAAGCCTTAAAATGTAAATTGTTATCCAAAAGTGTTTACTTTTGCTCCATACAGTTGATGGGAAAGATATAAAATATATTTTGTGCAACCATTGCATTCAACATTCAGGCTTCAAATTAAACCAAATATTAAGGTTGGTGAATGGCAAATATGTAATTCATTTGGAACCAATATGCCTCGAAATAGTTTAATAAAACACCAAATTTCAAAATTTTGTCTTGGAAAGAATTTAAATAAATTGAAAACTAACTGCTTTAAGTATGTTTAAGATTTAAATTGTATTTTCTAGCAATTAATGAAATTTTACTATTTACTAATTTAAATTTTAACCAATTCAGCAGTTATTCATTAACACACATTATAGCCGATTTAAATACGCCACCCTGAAATATTACCATTGCAGGTCTTTGTTGTCAAACGTAACGTAATAGGCTGTTTAAAACAACAATAACATAATAACAAAAAAAAAAAAAAAAAAAAACAATTGTTTCATTAAATTTATAAAAAATGTCAATAGGTTTGTTGTTGGATTCGTGTATCCAAATTGATTAAAATAACAATAATGACCACAAAAATATACATATACCGAGAAACAGAGAAAGAGTAAAGAAAATATAAATACATACATTCGTAGCTTTAGTGTAAGTATATGAACATATAGAAACGTACACAATAAAAATCAAACATTTTAGTAAAATATTCATATACTTTATATTTGTGATTCATCTTTAATTCCAAGTAACAAAACCAAATGAAAATATTTTCAGAAAAAAAATAAATAAAAACAAAAACTATAAACAAAAAAAAACAAGAGCCAGAGAGAAAGAGTAGAGGCTTTTAAAACAGAAAAACCGTATTAAAAACAAAAAAAAACTTTATTTAAACTTATTTTGTGTTGTTGAAGAGATGTGGAGAAATTATTGGCATTTTTTTAAATTTGTATATAAAATTTAAAATTTATTGGTTTTCTTTTTTTTGTTTATAAAAAGTTCAGTTTTTTTTTCTTTTTGTTATGAAATGATTTTTTTATGATGTTACGTGTGACTTTTTCAAACGTATGTAGTATGTTCGAATGAAGATACATACATTCATATTCCATAGTAATCATTTCACCCAAAATCAAATTACAAATTTAATTTGATTTAACAAATGTTTGTTATCTTTTACATTTTCATAGAGGAAGAAAAACAAAAACAAAATTTGTTTGTGTATCTTAACTTCCGTTTTTGTTGTTAAAGAATTTTCCACTTCTTATATTGAAATATTTGTGTATAAGTATATTATGTATACATTTTTTAAATGCCCTTTCAATTACATGTGTAAAAATAAGTAAGATTTTACAACATTTAGAAAACATAAATACATATTTATACTTATCATTAGGTTGCGGATTTTCATGCATTTATATATTATTATTTATATTATTATCAATTTTAAAAAATATTTATTAAATCATACAAACAGCCAAAATCCTTTCATGAAAATCTAAAACAACTCATCATCCACCTCACCCACACGGCTTTTTTAAAATCGTCAAAATATTGGTTTTAACATTTTACAGCATATATTTCGTAATAAACGGCTCTAGAAGATTTGGTAAGTAGAAAATTTTTATTTAACATTGCTACAAATGGAGTTATGTATATTTATTTTCCATACGAGACCAACTAATCAGTCTGAATGCATTTAATCAGCTACTCACACAGAAAAAAGTAAAAATGGACTTCAATTACGAAATTTGTAATATTAATTAATTTTTAATTGATTTTGCTCCAATCATCAAAATGATAATATTAATAACTAGAATAATTGATATTATTATTACCTATTTTCCTTAAATAAATGCAATGAGCTGAACATTTTTGAAAATTTACTTAAATTTATTTTATTTCTGTACTTTTATAGACAAATATTTAATTTTTTTTTATATTTTATTAACAGCTGTCAATTTATTAAAAACAAAACTGTAAATCAATTATAAAATTAATTATATTAATAAATCATATAATTAAATTGCAATATAAAATTAATTAATAATTTTATTAAAAAATTATCTGAAATATTTTTTTCTGTGCAGTGTAATGCGGCTAGGGGGCTATAGCTAAATTTTTTGGATAATCAATTTTAATGGCTTTTGATGATGATGATGTTAATCATTAATCAATATATTCTTTTTTAAATTTGTTTATTTTATTTAATTGAATATTGAACAATTCTTTCCGAACGATGCACATTGTAGTAACATGGGTCAAAAATGACACTTAATTCAGGGAAAGGTCATATCAATATTTTAATGTTTTCGTTTTGCTTTTATATTGATCAAAAATGCATTTTTGAACTTTTAACATTTTTTGTGAGAATTCTAATGTCCGTCCAATCATCTTTTTATTTTTGGACTCATTAAAGATATTGAAATTTCTTTTATTCAATAGATAATTCTTTAACTAACTAAAAATATAATAAAATCGGTCGAAAATGTTGGGATATATATGTAAGAAACTGGACCAAGATCTTTTAATATTGATATAGCTGAGATAGTTAAAATACATATACAGTGCTGCGCAGAACAAAAGCAACAAAATTAGGGTAAACCTAAGAATAGTTTTATTTTTTAGAATATTAGGTTTACAACAAAAATAATTTTACGAAATTATATACATATTTAAGTATTAACAAAAACACAAACATTTAAAGAACTTTAACATTGTCTATTAACAAAAACTGGAATAAAACACTACAATATTCATATAGGAGTGTGCACAACAATAGCAACATATTCATATTTGCTTCATTTTGTTCTATATTTTATATTTTACGTAAAATTTAGTACTTTTAATGCGATTAAATTGTTAATTGATTTCTCTGGAATGATTTCCATTTGAATTTGTTTACTAAAAAACACTTTGGATTGCACTAAACTTGAAGCTGCATAAAAAATCTTCCATAGATCTTACGTCTGAGTATTAGACCACATGGTTAAAAAATGTTAAGCAAAAAAACCTTCAAAAGTTTTACATATACATATAAATATTGTTTTAAATTAAATAAAGTACTTTTTTTTTAATATGATTAATTTTGTTAATTTCAGGAAGAAAGCAACGTATTTATATGATATTATAAATTGTTTCTTGTATAAAAACAGAAATAAAAAAATGTACCTTTATTGAATAAGCTTTTCAGTGAGCAGTGCTATATTGCTTAGCCTGTAACTTCTTTAAATGCTTTCAATGGACTTTAAGTATAGTATATATTAAACCTTAGAGACTATATAACCAATCTATATAGACAAATCCGTTTTTATAACGTGTTACATATTTATTTTTAATAATATCTGAACGAAGTTTTTAGCGGAAGTCCTTTTACATGCACTGAAAAGTCATAATTTTTAAAATTGTGCTTCCAAAATAAATTTGTTTACCTTAATTAAGCAATGTTTTATAATAATGTTATGAAATTAGTTTTGTTCTAAATTTAATACTTTAAAAAATAATGCAACATTTAGGATAACTTTAATTTTGTTGCTTATGTTCTGGACAGAACATGCTATATACAAATCTTTCAAATCGGGTAGGGAACAAAAATTTGGCTAGTGGTTAAAAATTGTCTATGTCAGAGTTACCCTATTTTGAGCCCCATTGCTCCGTTCCTTTGATGCATGTAGTGTCCTCCTTCCAAACTTTAAATTTTACTCTCTTCTACTTAGTTTCAAATAATGAAATAAAGCAAAAGGTCTGCATTTAAGCAGTTTTTTGTATAGAAGAAACTGTAGTCTTAATATTGAACAAAACAATATGTACTATTTTTCAGAAAAATTTGAGAATAAGCAACCTCTAACATTTTAAGTTCCATTCGAAAGTTCAAAATTAGTGAACAATTTTCAAAAAAAATTTTAAATACTTAAGATAAAACACATTAGAATACCTGAAGTTGATGGTTCCATTTTAAAATTTTGCTTTAAGAAACTTTTTATTTGAGAAAGTACACCTAAAGTTGATAAAATTATATTTTTTTTATCCAATTTTATCAATTGATACATAATTTCATCTATTTTTATTCGATACCCATTTTATTACAAAAAGTTAAATTTTCAAAATTCAATTGTGGCCACCAATGTTATCACAACGTCCTCTGATTCGGGTGGTAGGGGAGACGGGAGCAGCTTCGGCTTTGGGGCAATGACGTTTTTGATATGAAGCAACCATTGTGCATCACTAACTATTTATGTAAATGTATCAAAAAGCTTAATAAATAACTCACACGAAATGTTTCATCTCTAGCTTACTAACTGACATAGATGCAGATGTTTTAGTATTTTTGCAAGTGTTTTTGTAATATTTTGACTCTAATTTTTAAGTATTTTGTATTTGAAATTTTTCAATATTTAAAACAGAGTTTACAAAGTAACATTTAGAATTGTGCTATTTTTCTAAAAAATAAGCCAAAATCTTTGTTGGAGATTAAAAGAAAAAAAGAAAAGTGTGTAAGTAGTGCTTTCGGAGTAGATACAGCGTTTTAAATCGGGGAAGATTCGGCATCGGTTGAATTATGATGTTTTGCGTGGTGTTAAAACTCCAACGTCCGCCGGTAGAAATTACAATATTAAATGCCAAACAATTGAATCGCACATAAAAAACGAGATATTTATTAAATAAGCAATATAAGGGTTAATGAAATATGTTAATTTTTCATTCTTTTTATCCAGCTAATAAATGAATACTTAGTTGGTTCATAACAAACACCTAATTCTATCTTTAAATTAATTTTTAATATCCAATTGTTTGTAAGAACATGATAGGCGAATGTGTCCCGTTAAATGCCGAAGCTACCCAGGCGTGGGGCACATTCAGCAAAAATTACTTTTTCTACTAATTCCCAAAAATAAGTAACCAATAAGTATTCATAAAATTTTGTACCAATATATTATTGTTCAATATCCAAGGATACATTCTTAGATTCAGACCTTTAAAAAAGAAGATGCCGAAACTGCCTCAGTCTCCCCTATATTTTCATTTGTTCAGATCTTTATGCAAATTAAATAAAATCAGATGAATTAATTTTTCTAAGGAACGTCAGCTATACGCAAATCCAAGTTAAAACGATTTATTTTATTATAATTATTTTTTTTTTTAATTTTGATTGTGCAAATTATAATAATGCATTATTATGTGAAATATAAAAAGAATCCATTATCAATTAAATATGAAAAATATGCATAAATTAATTAAAACCATGAAAATCCGCTCTCTACTTATCATATAAAATATAAGTTTGATTGTGTTTAAATTATACAGAGAAGCAAGTGTAGATTTTAAAATACTTTGGTAATATGCGACAGAAATTAATGTAAATAATTTCAAATTATCCGAATTTTACAAAATTTAAATTTCAATTGTTCAAACAAATAACATTAAATCTGCAAACTATTACCATATTTAGAAAGCTCCCATAGGCGGACAGCGACCGTCACGCTGTTGAGATGTTTTCTTTAAAAACAGGCGTCCGCCTAGCGGAGATTAATTTATTCTAAAAATGCCATCTAAACCATGGGACCTAAAAAATTGTCCGTCTACCGGAGCTGTCCGTTAAGGGAGCTTTTACTGTATTAGTATGTAGAGCTCTTAATAATCTATGTTGCCTCTTACTTTCTCATTTGCACTTAATATTATTTTCTTTGTGTTTCTCTCATCATTCCTATATATAAAAAATGCATTCAACCACCCTCTTCATTTGATTTGTTCTATTCTTCATTTCAATTTATTAGTAATTGATCGAACATTAGGAAAATTTTAAATGCCACATTTGATTGAGAACATGCGAGAGATGGTTGATGTTTTTAGTTTACTATAGTTGAAATACACACATACAAATACAGAATTTTGGTACATTATGGACAATTATTAAATGTTGTTAGGTCAATGACATATATATATTTTTTCATATTTTTATTTTTTGCGTTTTTATTCTTTAACAAATCGTCGTGGTGAATGCAAAAGAATTTGAAATGATTTGCTTTCTTGTGTCAAATGCCCAATTGGAATTTTTTTAATAATAAATTGTATATACTTGATTTAAATAATTCTATTGGAACAATGCTATAATCAGGCTAATCACAAATATGCTCTAAAAAAATGTTTTATTCTGTAAATAATATAAAAAAATATGTTCTTGAAAAGCAAAAGTAGTCGCTTTAAAAACAAACAACAAATATTAAAACAAAGTATTTTATTCATATTTTAAAGTCCCAAAATACAATAAAATTAAAATGAAAAAATAAGAATATGAAGAAATTAACATTTTTTTATAAATATTAATGTGTGTGAAGTTATCTCCGTTTTTAATTTTTCCTAAGTTGGTAAGTAATTTAACAGCACTGTTACTCATAGAATGTTAAGTGAACATAAATAAGATATTTAAGATTAAGAAATTGCAACTTTTCTAGACCCTTGCAAAGTAGCAAAGTTGTATCGATTTCTGTAAACACAACAAAAACCACAGAATAATATTTTGCACAACTTTTGCAAAATTGTCAGAGTAGAACCAATTGCAAAAATATTAGAGTAAAAAGTAATAAATTTTTAACAATTTTTATAACGTTGCCACTCTGTAAAAATTTGTAAATAGTACTAAAAAATGAACTCTAAACTGAAAAACACCACTGGTAAACCAAATTCAACGTAAAACAATAGTGTTTGGAATTTTACAACAACAATAAAACAAAAAAGTTAAAATTAATTAAATAATATAAAAAGAAAATATCAATAAATAAACTGATTATTATGAACAACACAAGCCGAAAAAAGTATTTGCACAGTACATAAATTGTTATAAAATTGGTCACTGCACTGAAATTTCATTAGTTAGAAATGTGAGTGTTAGATATTTAATGCATCCTTGTGTATGTTTATTAATGCCCATTAAACTTTTGAGCTTAAGCTCAAAAGTTTAATGGAACAGGAAAGTAAAAATGCATTCATATTTTGAGATTAGTTTCGTCAATGGGTCAAAATTTAAAGCATATACTACAACTACAATATTTTCTTCAATTTAGAGTCTTTGTATTTAAATTTATCCCAAAAATATCTCAAAAGATGCAAAAATTAATACCTATGATTTTAAATAAATATAATATGATTTTAAAGGTCTATTGATATCAAAATCGGTCAGAAATTAATACACTACAACCTTAGAAGCATTTAAAATTTACAAAGGAAAGGCAGGGTTCCCAATAAAACTCACTATAAACGAACGTAGTGAAGAATTAAAAAAAAAAAAAATTGTTTAGTGAAAGTTCAGATCCTAAAAAACATCTGGTAATAATATCTATGGCCAAAAGGAAAAACCACATAACTTGAGATATATTGTTTTTTTAGAATTATTATATTCCATTACATATTATGTAATTTTTTTTTTAGAGAAATCTGTCCATTACTTTAGGAGATAGTAGTCTGAAAAACAACATAATTCGGTTGATTTTCCTTTTTTCGAAATGTAAAAAATATATAAATTAACATATGTTTTTTTCCATTTTTCCTATATTAAAATTCATGATTGAATTAAATATACTTATTTCGAATACCTATGTACTTTTTTAAGACATAAATTTTATTTTTATAATATTTTGGAAATGGAATAAGTACATAATTCAACATATTCATAATATATTTTAAAATACCATTTTGGAAAAAATATAAATTTTATAAAAGGAAAAACAACGCTATATTATTCGATAACCAGTATACCCATCGGTTCCAAAAATAAGGACTGCGCACGAAAAAAATCCGTGCATGCTCTTGGACTTATAATTTTTAATGTGGTGAAAATTAAATAATTCTGTTAACTGGTTTACATTTATCGTTATGTTCACTAGCTATGTGAACAAAGAAATCAAAATTCCCAAGAATGTTTTTGTTTTGGGAAGCCATATGCATGTGCGGGAAAGAGGCACTTCGTTCATAAAAAATGGTTCCATTAACACAGAAATATACGTGAATGAGTGACTTATGGCCTGTTCTCGCTTCTTCTCCTTACAGCAACAAAACAATGGAGTGATAATAAAGAAATTGTTAGTGTTTGTACCAAAAGAGGCTAATCCATCCAATTGTCCGGAACTCCGAGCAATTGAAAGATATTGGGCTCTAGTAAAAAACAATTTAAAGAACATTAAAAGCTCAGCTTAGAATGAAGCGGAGTTTAAAAATAAATGGACTTATTCGAGAAAAAAGTGACTGAAACTCAATAAAACCTTTAATTGGGAGAATTGTGGAAAATATCAGATATTTACTTAAAAATCAACAGGGAATAATTTATTCTTTTATGTTTAGAATTTTAACATAACAGTCATTAATAAAAATATAAGTCGTCTATTGGTTTAGTTTCTATAAGCACATTTGTATGCACGGATTTTTTCGTGCGCATTCCTTATATCAAGCAATTTTCATACGAATTGCGGATTTATTTAGACGAAAGGTAATTCGAAATTGTATACCTATGACCTTTAATTTCAATTTTAAACCTTAAAAACGGTCTCCCGAAAAGTAATAAAAATGAATTATGTAGTTTTTCCTTTTTGCCACAGATATTATCCCAATATAAGAAGGAAGCCCTCCGAAAATAGCTGGGTATAGATCAGGAGTTTTTAAGAAATAAATTCCCATACGAAAAACTATAAAATGTATGAAAATAAATATTCGTAAAATACACTCAGTATTTTATAAAGAGATATTGGGATACAACCAGTGTTAACCAATTTTTTAGTATCCCAATTTTCTTCATAAAGGAAGTGTTTTGTCAATTCTTCATTACATATTTTTCGTCGAAATCTTTAACATTTTGGAAATTTTAAATTGCTTCTAAGGGTGTAGTGACTTCATTAACAACTGTGTTAATTTCTGACCGATTGTGATATTAATAGACCTTTAAAATATATTATATTGAAAGGTTATATTTTTTGCATATTTTTGCAATTTATTTAATAAAATTAAGATAAAAAGGCCCTATATAGAAAAATATATTTTAGCTGAAGTATCTGACTTCAATTTTGACTCATATACCGAACTCATGTTAAAATATGAATGCATTTTTCATTTCCTGTGCCAATATTTTTTTCCTTAAAATATTAGGAAATAACATAAATTTTTCAATTTTCTTGGAAATGATTTGCATTAACGCAGAAGTTTAATGGTCAATAATAAACTTACATATGGATTTATCAAATACATAATACTCACACCTCTAACTAAAGAAGTTTAAATTAAGTGACTTATTTAATATAAATTTAAACACTGTGCCAATACTTTTTTCGGCCTCTGTATATAAATATAATAGTGCCTTGAAAAAAAAGCTACTACTTTTTTTTTTTTTGCTAACTATATTTTTTTATACCCACCATCAAAAAGATAGGGGGTATATTGATTTTGTCATTCCGTGTGTAACATATCGAAGAAATCATCTAAGACTCCACAAAGTATATATTTTCTAGATTCTGAGTCGATCCGTCCGTCTGTTGAAAGCAGGATAGAGCTTGAACGGGAAAAAGTAGGAGGACGAAATATTTGTCTTATATAAGGTTTGTTTGGGATTGAAAATGGGCAAAATCGGTTAATAAACAAAAAAGTTATGGGCTAAAAACTAGAAACACAGGGTGTCCGTTTTATACTTTTCTGCTGATATTAGTTCAACAAAAGCATGTACGATAACGAAATTTTGTACGTATAGTTCGGGGATTGATATAAACTCGAAAACAAAAAATGGGTGTGGTCCGCCCACTTTACCGCCCACCTCCCATATAAGGTGAAAATCAACGAAATTTTGTACAAATAGTTTAAGGGCCAATGTAAACTAAAAAAAAAAACATGGGCGTGGTACGCCCACTTTACCGCACCCCATATAACGTAAAATTTGAAAAAGTTGATGGTGGGTATATAGTTTCGGCTGGGCCGAATATAACATTCGCGCTTGTTTTAAATTGGTTGCTCACGTCAAGTTGAAACAGTGCGAAATTTTAAGTGTTGCAAAATTTTGAGGTGAATACCTTTATTGTTTCTTAATAAAAAAATTGCTTATTTGTAATTTTTACACTGAGATACTGTTTATATACAGAAAATTTGAAAAATAGTTTATATTCTAAATGTATTTCAGATCTGAGAAATTCGCGACCTATGCTAAGCGTAGGATATACTTTTTATTAAATAAATTTTATAAAAAAAACTTTTTTAATCTTTGAAATCGAACTTGATTTGCAAAAGTTAAGTTTTTTTTATAAGATTAGGAACAACTCTACAACTCTCATATAACTTTCGATTCGTTCCGTCCGCTAGTTTAGGAGATTATCAAAATTTCTTTCTGGCCAAAAATGAAAATCCAAAACGCTTTTTTGGAAATAATTCCGTAATCTGTAAACCTTCGGAAATAACTCAATAAAATATAACCTGGCCAGAAACGAGGTGTTTTCGAGTTAATTTGAAGAAGCACAGATTCCTAGAGGGTCAAGGTTGAGTGGGTAGACCTTAGGGTATCCATTCGAATAATTTTTATGAATAATTGTTCGAAGAATTTAAAAATTATAGTTTTCGAATAACGAATAATTCGAGTATTTTTATTTCGAATATTCGAATAAAACGAATAATTTTATTTTTTATTATAATACTTCTTTTAGCTTATTTGTTAATAATTTGTATAAATACAACATATTTAACAACTATTTTATTATTTTTAATTTAAATAATTAAAATTTTATTACATAAATTTTAATTATTTAAATTTTTATTAACTCAACTAAAAGCTGTAACAGGGACTTCTTGTCTCAGGTAGCTTTTTCACCTAATATATCACATCATATTGAAAGTAATAATTTTTTCAACAATTTCTTTGAAAATAAACGAAAGGTTTTTGATGATTGATTAAAAAAAATTAAAACGTTCAAATTTATAGATCAACAACATTTAAAAAAATGTAAATTATATATAAAATCAGCATTGTATGATTAAAAACATATGTGTATATTAGGGTGGCCGTCTTTTATATGGAAAAAAATAAAGGTATTTCAATTTTCAGTCTCACCCCCTAGAAATGCTCGAATACCCCAAAAACCATATAATACAAAGTTTTAGATTGATTGGAACAAATTTAGAGGTGGCTCAAAGCGATTGAAGTATTAAAAAAAAATATTTTTTGTTCTGTTCCATAAGTTTTTCATTAGAACCTAGATATTCCTCGGTTTGACCTTTTTGAATTCTTCAGTTTATTACCTTTCTAAAATGACCAAAATGAAGAAAATTAAACAACTAATAATATCATAGTTATTAAAATCAATTTACGTAAAACGCATAATTTTCGACCAAATACAACCCAGTAAAATAAGATTTCATCTAAAACTTTAGAGAGAGAAACGAAAGCATATAGTTTTGTCTTGGTATCTTACACATCATATCAATACATTTTTCGGTAATCCCTTGTAATCTGCGTAAGATATTAACGATCAAAATTCAAAGAAATCTCTTGTTTTGCATATTTCCCACCTACGTATTTTTTGCTATTACAACAATTTTGGATAACAAATTATTTGCATGATATGTATATAAAATGTCTATAGGAAACTACATGCCAAGTTTCGTTTCTCTCCTTAAAATTTTGGTTGAAATTTTATTTTTCGGGGTCTATTTGCCCGAAAATTACGTGTTTTTCGGTAATTTTATTTTAATAACTATTATGTTATTAGTTATTCAATTTTCTCGAGTTTAGAAATTTCAGAAAGCTCATAATATGTGGAATTCAACAAGACATAAACCCAGGATTTTAAAAATCATCATTATCCTGATTTCATTCGCTTTGAGCCACCTCTAAAACTATTCTAATCAGTCTAACATTTTGTACATCGTTGTTTCTAGGCTATTACCATATTTCCAGGAGGTGAGAACTAGAATCGGAACACTTTGACAATTAGGGCCACCCTAGTGTATATATAAAATATATATATTTTATACAATGATCATATCCGTACGTCCCACAATATTAAAATAGAAAATCATGAAGAAGAACTACTTCAATCGGTCCAATGTTGCAATTTATTATAAACCAATCTCTACATTCCCTTTAAGAAATTATATGCAGAAGTGTAGCAGAAATTAGAAGTTATATTGGAATTTTTAAATTCTAGAAATTTAAGAATGCCATCAAGTGAAACCACAATATGGAATTATATTGACAATTTTTATTCTGAAAAGAAAAGTGATATTATTACGGAAATTTGACAAATTATTGAAAATAAAGGTCGCCTTTCAATAACAGTAGATGAGTGGTCAGATAACTATTTTTATAAATACATAAACGTTACAGCAAGAAGTTATAATTCTAAAAACAAATCCTTTAAACATTTTAATTTCGGACTTGAACAATTAAAAATAAAAGGAATCGTTTCTAACATTTGTTATTTAGACTTTTTTGTGTGTTTATATATTACGATGAATTGTTAACTGTTAAGTTGTTTTTGTTTTCCTTTTACAATAACTTATCAAAATTTAAAATTTAAATTTTATATTTTGAATTATTCGAATAATTTTAAAAGCGTGATGGAATAATTCGAATAAATCAAAATGGCTTATTCGAATTATTCGTTTCATTCGAACAATTAAAAAATCGAACAATTTGTATACCCTAGTAGACCTCCAAAGTTGGACCATATTTTTTAATTTATTTGTAAAATTCTCAAATCGCAAAACTGAGATCGAAAAAAATTTTGTTAATTGTGTTTTCTGATGGACGCCTCTTATAACGGCAAAATTGCCATTTGAATGACAAAAGTAAATTTTTAAAACACGCTTTTTCCGGTATGTTTTTAATTCCCTGATTTTAAGGCAAGTAAGTATCTCTACTCGTTTATATTTTATTTATGTCCAAATATTAAAAAAATCTCGTTTTCATAGTTACGTGTTTGCTAAATTTCGATAGAAAATATTGGCAGGATAAGTACAATTACATACACGAGATAAATCAAATACAGATCCAATTTACAAAAAACTATTCCATGTGGTATACAAAATTATAAAATAATTTACATTAAAAATATCAAAATCAGTTTCAAAATTGTCAAAATTACTTAAAAAATTAAATCCTCTTCAAACTTAGATTAATCTTTCTATAACAAAGAAAAAATACACAAATTCTATTTTAAATACTAGTAGCAATTAATAAAAACTACTTTTGCATAAGGGTGTGAAGTTTTATTTATTTTTGTTTTAATATTTAAGTCATGGTCAAAACTCATAAAGTTATTTATTTATATTGTAGAAATAAACCTCAATAACGAAAATAATCAAAAAAACATCCCCTAAAAAATGTTTACTGTATATGTATGTGAGTAAGTTTGTCATTTGACAAAATAAATTATTTGTTATTAATGCTATACCTTAATTATATGAACATTTTATGTAAATAATACCACCAATGAATCACACAGTCTGTGGGTTTTAAAATGAACTAATTACTTAAGCAAATTTTATTTATTTATTTATTTTTTATTTCTTTCGTTTACTTTTTAGATATGTACCTAGTTTCTTTTTTTTTTCCTTTTAACTTTGAATATACCAAAAAAAAATATATATATATTAAACACTTGGCGTGATTAACATATATTCAATTAGGCTAAAAATAAAATAAGTGAATAAAAAAAATATTAAAAGTAGTGATTTAAATTTTATTAATTTACTCTGCTATTTAAAGAGAAAGAGGAAATTTCTATTTAAATATTTGCAGGAATAGATTAAAGATAAATATTTTAATTAATTACTGATTTCAATATGTTGAAAAGAAAGAAGAAAAAAATAAACAAAAAAAATTTCCAAATATTTTTTATTTATAACTACTTTAATAAATTTTCAGAAGTATTATGAACAGGGCGACTAAAATATGCAAAATCATATTTTTTTTCTGGACATCAAATGGACCCAAAAAATTTATGACTTTGACCATATTTTTTGATATGTTTGAAGATAAATATGTTTTTGTTTTTAAAAAATAGTTGTCCATCTCGGTTATGCAATTTTTTTGAAAAATCGTATAAATTCGTTTATTCCTTATAAAATTCTACAAAAAATACGCTTACATATGTAAGCGTATTGAAAGATTCCCTACAATAAATAATATTGCTGCAATAATCATATAAATATATGAATCCGTTAAAAAGTTATATTAATCTCAAGTTGGAACTGTAAACAAATTTCACATTTTTTGTGTTTTTTTTTTTCCAAAAAGGTGGCAATATTTATTCACGGATAAAATTTGTTTTTTGTTCTGGCCTTTAACATTTTTTAAATGCTTTCAAAGGAAATCTTAATGAAAATGTGTATAAAGTAAATCCGGAGGATCTTGGGGCAAAGGTCTGCACACAAGCCCTATTTAAACATTTTTTGTAATTCTTTTTGTTAAGTTATCAAATTGCAAAGCTGGGATCGACTTAAAGTTATTTTAATTATATATCTCCATATGTAAGGTACACAAAAAGATATTTTCTGACGGACGTCCCTTATAACGCATGGTGACTATTTCAATGAAAAAAGACAATTTCTTAAACATGTTTAATACAGATTGGGATTTTGGTTATTTTCATGTAGAAAAGTGGGAGTTTTTTAATTCTCTGGTTTTAAGACACGATTATACATACAATCACAGTCATATACAGTGTTGGAAAAAATAATAGGGACGACCCTTACTTTCGCAAACAGATGCAAACAGTTTCTTTATATTAAGTTTTTCTTTGGGGTACCGCTATTTAACTTTTCCTAAAATAACGGAATTTCATTATTTATTTACATTTTCTCTTTTGCGCTTTCATTTTATATTTATTTGCAAAAAAAATAAATCAGTGAAGTTGTAATTTCAATTGGAAAAAATAATTAGTCAATAGAAATTATTATTTTTAACATAAACATATTAAAAATCCATAAAGCAAAGTTGATGTGATTAATTTAATCATATTGGTTTCGTGTTTATGATTTACAGTTAGGGACAAAACTATTTGTACACCTCATATATTTCGTATACCTTCACGCACATTTTCAACAGATCCGCTGTTTTTATACTTGCTTGTATTGTATAAGTAATTTACTAAATTACTTATATTCCGGAGAGATTTTCCTTTTTTATGTTCATCAATAATTAAATTTTTAATATCCAAACTCAACTCTTTTCGCTTTCCCATTTTTGATGTGCTTATTATTCAAAACGTTAAAACCAACTTCTTATTTTGTAAAATAAAACTCGATTAACGAAGAAAATATAACGGTATTTAAAAAAATCATCATACAAGAGTCCAACGTACAAATAATTGTACAAAGTACTGATGTACAAATACTTTTGTCCCAAAGATTTTTACTTAAATTGTACTTTTTTTTAACAATGTGTTATATATTAATTTATTTTTTATCAAATAATTCAATAAAAATGGACCTGAATTAAAACTACATATAATAATTTTTTATTTTTTATAAATTATTGAAGATATACGAAATGCATGGGTGTACAAATAGTTTTGTCCCTAACTGTATGTCTTCGGTAAATAAATTTGAAAATGGGTCGTGGTGTTCATTGTACTGAATCTGAAAAAAATGTTATTCTTAAATTAAATTCGGACGGGTTATCAATTAGAAAAATTGCACAGATAATGAAGTGTTCCAAAACTAAAATATTCAATGTCATTCATTCGAAAAAAGTCATGAAACTAGAGGTAGAATGCGTAAAACGTTAGCGCGTTTTGACCAACGTTTAGTTCGACTTTCCAAAAATAACCCCTTTATGTCATCAAGTAGCCTTAAAAATGAATTGTGTGCCTCAGTGACAAGTTGAACAATAAGAAATAGGCTGCAGGAAGTATTAATGGGACGCAGTCCGAGAAAAGTACCACTGTTGAGCAAGAAATACATACATAAAAGGTTGGAATTTGCCAGGCGACACCTGTGCCGTAAAAACTGGAACAACATACTATGGTCAGACGAAACAAAAGTCAATTTATTCGGATCTGACGGAAAATCATTTGTACGTCGTCCTGCAAATGCAGAATTTGATCCAAAATATACCAAAAAAACCGTCAAACACGGTGGTGGTTCTATAATGCTATGGATGTTTTTCGGCCTCTGGAGTTGGTCCAATAGTTTGGATTCAGGGAAAAGTGAATGCTGCTCACTATATAGACATTCTCCAGAATAAAATGTTTCCATTTGCTGAGGATGAAATGCCACTAAAATGGGAATTCATGCAGGATAATGATTCCAAGCATTCCGCTAGAAGCGTCAAAGCGTAGTTTCAGCAGAATGAGGTGCCTGTAATGGAGTGGCCGTCCCAATCACCGGACTTAAACCCCATTGAGAATCTCTGGGGAGACCTCAAAAATAAAATTGGTAGCTTTAAATCAAAAAATAAATAATAATTGTGGGAAAAAATTCAAGAAACCTGGTACTCAATTCCGCCCGAGGTATGTGCGAATCTTGTGGGATCTATGAATCGCCGTTGTCAGGAGGTTATAAAAATGAAAGGATCTTCAACCAAGTATTGAAAAAGTATTTGAAAATGGTAATGTTAAAAAAAAATTTCGAACACATTAAATGTCCCTATTATTTTTTCCAGGCCTTTTTAAAAAAAAATATTTTTTGGCAGAACTAGTTCCTTATTTTTGCTTTATAAGTTAAAATATTTGAAGTTATTTAATTTTATGTATATACTTCTTAATATTTATGGAATAGTAAATAAAAAAGTAAGAATATATTGAAAAATTAGAGTGTCCCAATTATTTTTTCCAACACTGTATATTTACACATTTTCAAAATTTTCGAAAAATTGGAAAAGAAATCAAAATTAAAACTGTGTAAATAATTATGATGTTTAAAAAATGTGTGCAAATACTTTTGAAATAAAAAATGCATCAGAAATTAATACCTCTACTTTTTCAGAAATTTGCACAATCTACTCTACACATTTCAGGCCTTACAATACAAAAAGAACTATTTCAAAATATTTTATAATAAAAAAAATATTTTACTTTTTTTTTTCCAAATTTTTGGAAAATTTTAAAATGTGTAAATATATATGATTATGACTGTATTATACTGAAATTTCAATAAAATATCACTATTCGTTTAAATTTTATTAAGGTTTAAATATTAACTTTATTTAGAAAAAAATAATCGCAAAAATGCTTTGAGAAATTCTGCGATGAAATTACGTTCCACTAACTTTTTTTTATAAATTATCAATCTCCATATTCTAACATTTTCTTAGATACCAAATACTTGTATAAAAATTTTATACTTTTTCTTAAAACTTAATAGAAACCTTTTTTTTCCTCGACATATTGACAAAATCCTTTAGAGAACATTTATATGATAGTTTTTACTATATCAAACGTTCATCATTTCAAAGAATATGCATATAATAATTTAATATAATGGATATATTTTTGCAACATGAAGTTAAAATTTCAAAATATGCCAAAAAATTCTTCAAATTTAGGATTTTGATAATCTGAAAACTTGTTTATCGCATGAAATATTTTCTACAGACGTATTTAACTAGGCATATTTATCTTCACACATCTTCATAAATAACTTTGCGATTTGCATATAGCACTTTTTGAATACAAGCTTCATGATAAGGAAAAAAGTAGACATTTTGAAGGTTTAAGATTTTTTGAAGAACAAAATTTTAAAATTTTGTTAAAATTTAAATTTAAAAAAAAAAAAAATTTAATATCTTCAAATCTATTGAACAATTTAAAAAAATTGGACATAACTTGCGAATAATTTGAATTCGATTTTTTTCGTATTTTACTACGCTACACTATACAAATTATTCTCGATCTATGTGCAAATATGTCCTGCAACAACTACAAGATAACATGTATCCAAATTGACTAAGAAATCCAGAACCAATGTTGCCCTGTGTAATTTTTATTATTATTTTTTTTTTTTGCAATAAACGATTAATAAATTTTGTGTGCTTCCATTTCAAAATTAGGAGTATTAAATTATTTTTTTATTTGGTTCATTTTGAAACATTTTTTTTTATTATTATTTTTTCAAAACAATTCAGTTACTAAACATACTATTTTTAAACTTGTTAAACTTTTCGCAAATTGTACACTGAAGTATGTATGTAACAATTGTTTATAAAAAGTACATATAACATTAACAAATGTACAGTGATGATTTCTTAATTAGCATACCTCAAATTGCTACTTCAATAAAATTGGTATTATTAGCTATTGACTTATAACATTGATCGGCAAAGAAATCCACCTTTAAAAAGAAATATAACTTATATTTGTATGCTAAAAAAATATCAGATTTTTTCCTGTCACCTATTGATTTTTTATATGGATATTTAAAATTTCTCCCTTAAAGTTTGAACTGGAATTCTAGCAAAAAACAAACGCTAATTGTGATAATCTCAAGCATTCCGTTGAATATGTTCTATTTTCTATGAAAAATGTTTCAAACATCAAACATTTTTCTAATTTTTGTTTGACGGCATTTAAATATAAATAACAACTTACGAAGACACATATATTGCCAAATGATCAAAATATTGTACTAGGAAAATATTTTTGACATTTCAACTAACTGATTACAAGTTTTATACATATTCACACAAAATAATGTGCTAATTAGTTGTTTATTACTGTTTATACGTTGTAGCCAACTACCATATATAAATCACATTACTTTATCATTAAAAATGAGGGAATATTTTTTTGGTTATCAGTCGTTTAAAAAATCTCTGATAAAATTTTTATATATTTTGTTTGTACTTTTTTCTAAAGGCTAAAAAAACAAAATGATAAAGTCATTAATGGATTCACAAGTACATGTACATATTCATGTATATAAACATTATTCCTAAATATTTTATAAAATAATAGTTTTATGCTAAAAAATGTATAAAAAAATTATAAATTTTGAATTAAACTTACCTATTTTCAAAAAGTTGTAGTAGTTTGTATAAAGTAGATAGATAAGTTTATAATCGCCCAGCGACTTCACAGCAGAAATTTAATTGGTTATTTTTTTATTAATATTATGTGTTTATAATAACGATGATAATGTCGATGTTGTTTGTTTGTTTTGTGTAACTAACAACTGCTCCCTTCAAAGTGTGCGTTATTACTTTTTTTTCTTTTTATGTAATTTTATGTAAAAACGTGTTTTTTACATAAAAGAGGAGCATTTTGCGGCATGCATGCAAACATTTAGTTTACTTAGTTGAGTTTTTATTGTTATTTTTGTAATATTTTCTATGACAAATTGTGTTTGTCTACTATTGTATATGATCTATTAAACGTACAAACCAAAACTATACATATGTATGTGCGAGTACGTATGTCCGTACGTACATTATTTAAAGAATACTAATAGTTTGTAGTACGACTAAATTTATTTTTTTTTTTTTACTATTTACAATGGAATCACACATGTGGCTGAGTGAACTGGCGCTTTAGTTGTTTAGAGTTTTTTTCTTTTTAATTTTGTTTTGTTTTCGTATATCTTTTAGATTAGTAGAATGGAGTTTTACTACTATGCACGTACATAGATACCTACACAAACCCTGTTCTATGTGCCTTTTCTAAGGACTTTCTTGGCCGCCTTAATATTGGGCACTAAGGCTTTCAATTCACTGCAATCGTCTAGGAAAGGATGTTTTAATAGTTCATCGGCTGTGGCACGTTTGTCTACCTCAACTTGAAGACAACAATCAAGAAAGTCTTGTAAATTGGGACTTAATTTGTCCCAGCTCTTGACATCGGGTCTGCCATTGGCTGCTATAAGGTAAAGGGCTCTTAATGGTGTTTCATGTAGATAAGGAGGTTGACCTTCTATCATTTCTATGGCCATAATGCCTATTGACCAGATATCAACTTTTTTGCCATATTTTTTTCGTGTTACAACTTCGGGGGCCATCCAGTAGGGAGTGCCTACCATGGTTTGACGTTTTTCATCGCCCTCGATGTTGGCACAGAAACCAAAATCTGTTACCTTAACGGAACCATCCATTCCTAGGAGGACATTATCGGACTTAATGTCACGATGAATAATTCCTTTGGAATGTAGGAAAGATATAGCGTAGAGCACTTCCCGGCAAACACAGGCTATTTGTCTTTCCTTCATTACAGTCTCTGTTACCACATCAGTTAAGGGGCCACCATCCATGTACTCCATTATAACCCAAAGTTGATCTTCTGGCTCCAGAAAATAGGCATCCAAGAAATTTACTAAATTTTTATGATTGAAATCTTTAAGAACTCGTATTTCGGTCAGAATAAGATCTTTGGAAGACTGATTTTTTAAATCAATTGTTTTAACAGCCACCTGGGTCTCATTTTGTTTATCGGCAGCTATGAAAACAATGCCAGAAGCTCCTTTGCCCACTTCCATGGTGGTTTTGTAACGTTCTCGTGGATCATCTCCATTGCAAATGGCTCTAAGTTCTTCATAGATTTCAGCATCGGTTTTTTGCACACGTTTATCTTTGGAACGCCTTAGAATAGTTTCATCACCATCGCCTTCGCCGGTAGTTGCATCATTAGGCGGCTTTATTATAATGGTGTCTGTGTTAATGGTATGATTACCATCATTTGTGGATAAGGTTGTTAAATCATTACGACCTTTGGACAAACTGGGAGGCAGACCTTTAGGCTTGGCTTTTATTTGAGGTTTAGGCGGTAATGTTTGGGTTTTTTTGGCAGGCAATGGAGGTGGTAGTTCACCTGTTATATCTAATTGTGGCTTAAGGGTTTCCCTTTGATGCTCCAAGGTAGATTGTAACTCTTTAATAACATCATTGAGTCCCTGCAGGCCCGAAACGTGTTGCTGGTCATTAAAACTATTATTGCTACTATTGCCACAAGTGCTACTACCGCTGGTCGTGACACTGCCCTCGCTGGAGCGCTCCTCTTCAGCACTATCTAAGTCTTGAGACTTGTGTTTGTTTTTATAGTTGACATAGTTATCTATCTCTTTTGATTCTTCATGGATTGCTTCTTCCGTAATGAATGGCTTGAAGATAGCTTCATTTTCTTTCTTTTTAATGGAATAATTATAAAACTTGACCGCATGATAAGCAGCATCAGGATTTTTACTTTGTTCATCTTTTGAAATCTGATAATTCATTAAACGTAGCCAGGGCGCTGGTAAACCTTCCAGCACGCCCGTTTCTTCGTTACGCGATACATGGAAATGTCTTTGAAAGTTGGTAGGATTGCCTATTTCTGAAATAGGTTCCTTCTTTTTAAACCAACCCTTTATTCCCGTAAAGCTAGTCATTTTTATATCGTTTTTTTCCAAAATAAAATCTAAAAATCTCTTTAACTCCAACAAAGAAATTTCTTTTGGAATCAGACGTTGAAATAAGATTTAAGTGTTTCTCCCAGTTTTTACCATAAATTAACTAGTCCATGCAAATTAGTGCTCTGGATATTTCCTCTTGCTTCTGCTACTGGTGCATGTGTCGAGTGAGTCATGCAAGTTTCAATACGCCGCTATTAAACAGCAGCGCGACAACAACACAATTCACACAACTTTATTTTTTATTATTTTATTTTTTTCGTTTTCCTTACTATTCGTAATATTAAAAAAATAAAGAAAAACGTAGCAACGATAAAACACCAACACACTACTAGTAACTATTAATACCACACGACTGCTACTACGACGACACTACGATTGATGTGGACGCGACTTTTGAACTCCCCTCTGGTTACTTTTTAACTGAACTGCGCTTTTGTTATTACACTTTTATGAAAAATGCTAAATTGTGAGTTAATCATATCTTTTCATTTATAGTTTTAATTAAGTTCGATTTTTATTTACATAAATGCACTTTATTTAATTTTATTCATTTACATTAAAATTACACATTTTCTTTGTTATCTTTTCAATTTTTCTTTCTCTCTCTCTACCTGCTGTTTCTTAAGCCTCCTAGGAGGAGATTAAATTATATTTTTCTCTGGAATTTGCGTTCCTTTATATTAATTATTTCTGTTTTTTTCTTGTTACACTCACACATACACAAAAGGAGTGGCACTTGCTGTTTTCTTGTAAAAAATTATTTTCGACTTTACTATACTTTGTTGATTAATTCAAAACAACCTTTTAATTCGTGTTATTTATTTTTTACATTATTATTAAATTAATTGGCAATTTTTTTAGTTAATTAATTTTAAAGTTACTAAATTTAATCAATTTCTGTTCAATGCACTCACACAAAAATCAACTATTTCTCAATGATGGTTGTAAAAGTAATGAGTAGTTGAGTCTTAAGAACTTAATACCGACTAGTAACCATATTTAACAACACTAACCTTAAACAGTGTTGTTAATATTTATTTATTTTTTAAATTATATATTTAATTACGTTAAAAATCGCTGGAAAACGAAGGTATGTATATATTTTTTTAAATTTTAACATCAATATATTTCTTTGTAAATTATTAAAAATGTAATTATTTCATATTTTTAACTCAAAGTTTTAGATGTCAAACTTATTTATTCAAAAAATATCATACCATCGAAAAAAAAAAAAAAAACTGAAAAAGAGACGAAAAAGTAATTTTTTATTGTTAGGATGTTCTTTTTTTTTTTAATTTATGATTCTTATTTACTGCTTTAGAAGTACTCAATCTTAAAAATATATAATATATAAAAGAAAATAATATAGAAATAATTTCTTTAAAAAAATAAGTTTATATATATTTATATATTTTAGCTTTATAGACAGATCTTATATAAAACCTTTGTTTTAAATTGAATACCTCGAATAAGCTCCAATTTTTTGGATTTTTGTTATCATTAATAGTACTTTTAACGCTGAAAATAATGATAATTTGTTTAGCGTAATTTAATAGTTTGTTTACAAAACAACAATTTTGTTTAATTATCAATCGAGAATTTCACCTCTATGCTGTAAACAAACACTTTCCCCACAAACAATTTGCTCTTTCAGGCAATTAACCGTTTCAATTTATTTTCAACGTATGGCATCTCATACATCAAAACGGATATGTCATTTTCAAGCAAAATGATATTACCACCTAATTCCGTATTTTTAAATTCAAATAAAAAACAACCGTTGATGATAATTAATTTTAGTACATTCAAATTAAACATTGCTCACATCCCCTTTTGTTGAAGCTGATCTATCCCATAACATGTGTTTTAGTTTATGTACTTTAAAATGATATTAAGTATAGAATACTTGCAGCAGATTTACTTGCTACATACATATTTATGTATGTACAACTGAAGAGTACATACAATAGACATACATAATTTGCACGCTTAAATTACTATTGTATTGACAATGAAATATTCTCAATATTGTTAACATCTGGAAATAGTTTAGATGTTTTTTTATTATTTAATTTCGCACTCCCCTAGAGTATATTGAAAATGTTTAAGATACACCAACAATTATTCAGTAGCTGTTTAACCACGAAGCAAATAAGATACAATTTTCAAGAGCTGCTTAAGAGGACAAAAATGATGGTAAATTGAGGACTAAATTATTTTTAACTATAATTTTAGTAAGGGTTTAAAATCTGTTTTTCAATCTGCTTTTTTAGCTTTCATCCTTAATTATGTTTATACTGGCAATATTATTATATAACATTTTCAGTGAAGTAAACAGTGCTGGTTTGCCAAATGCTAAATATTTTTCCAAAATTTCTACAATAGAAGACAATAATGCAATGCCTAAGACACAAATGGAATATTTAAATAATTTCGATTATAAATTTGATACTTTGAGTTCAATTATCCATAAAATGGATAATTCCTTACAAGAATTACAGGAAAAATCTAATACTTGGGCCATTTTTCAGCATCATATTAATTCATGGAATGATGTTATGCGTAGTTTAGAAAATAAACTTGAACTTTTAAAGCGCAGCCATGAAGAGCAACAAAAACAATTAGACAAATTGGAATTTGCTTTTGCTAGCAATAATCACGAACAAGTTCTTAAAGATATAAAGCTGTTAATAAATTCCGATCATAAAACTAAAAATGACATTTCATTGAAGCTTAATAACATTTTAAGGCATCTACAAGGAATACCAGTAGGAAATAATGAAAGAAAATTACATAAAATGGCCAACATTATGGCACCCATAGGAGTCTCTCAGTCTACACCAGGATTTTGTCCCAATATAAGTAATCGAATTGAACAACATCTTAATACTATGGCCCATCAAATGGCTTTGCAAAAAGATCTAAAACAATTGAATTCGCTTGAAAAAAGAAATTCCAAAAGTTTGGAAAATATCAATCAAGCACTCAATAATCATTTGGATAAACAAGATGAAATCACAACACGCTTACAAAAATCAAACGAATGCTGTTATTCCCTATCAAGTGAATTAACAACTTTTACTGAAAGTTCGGATATTTTATTGAAGCGCATAGAGAAATTGGTACGAAATGTTAGTGTAAAGCTTAATGATATTGCGGTGACAACAAGTAGTGAAGAACATCACGATGATAATACAAATATTGATAATGAAATTAAAGAAAGAGAAGAAAATAAAAATAAAGAAACATTTTCTAACGAAGATTTAGATTTAGAAGCAGTTGAGGAGGACAAAGAAGAATCTACTCTAGAGAATGATGTCGATGATGATATCGATAGAGTTGTAACGGAAGTATTCGAGTATGATGATAGCCACGATGTTGGTAAGTAGAATTTGTTTATACTTTTCACCACAGAATGAAAATATAACGCCATATAAATGGCGTTTAAGTAGACTTAGATAAGGTTGGATGATATGGCTATTCAAGAACTTGGTTCCTTCTACTTCGTTTCTGATTGGGTATATTATCCCTGTGGGAATTTTCGCTTCTAATACGATGCAATTCTGGGCATAGTATGCTCTACATGTTATAACCTAGTCTCCTAAGTGTTTTAGTATGTTAGTCATTTCGAGAGATTGAAACCAACTTAAATATTAAGATCTTTAATATGATAAATATAAACTTAAAAAAAAAATAAGAATTTAAGTACAACTATCATACCAGCTAAACTTAGACAATAAATTAAAAAAATATGGCCTCAGCGAATCTGGTTTGGTTATATAAAAAATTACCCTACAAGCAAAATAATACGAAAGAGGTTCGAATTCGTATTGCTTAGAAGAAAAAAATTATTGCCGCAATGTTCATATTCGTATTGCGGAAGTTTCCCCCACCGGGAGAGATTGTGCGTCACTGGCGATACATCTAAGCAATAAGAAATCAATACGCCTGGAAGAAAAATTAGGCAATATTGCTAGATAATCATCTATGTGGAAAAAACACGATACCGCCAGATAATCTTCCGAAAGATATAATATATCAAAATTATTTCTAAAGAAATCAATAAATAATATGATAAACAATGCTTTACTATTTTGTAAATCATACATTAATATCGTCACATCATAAAACATGTAAATTTCGCAAGATCACATATCAACTTTTTTTTTGCTAAGAGACATACAATTTCTAATATTTTTATTCCCACCATCAAAAATATGGGGGATATATCGAATTTGTCATCCCGTGTGTATCCATAAGACCCCATAAAGTATATATTTTCTGGGTCCTGGTTAGATTCTGAGTCGATCTAGCTATGTCCGTCTGTCTGTCTGTTGAAAGCAGGATAGGGCTCGAAGGGGGGGGGGGATGAAATTTCGCTCAAATATTTATCTTATATAAGGTTTGTTTGGTATTGAAAATGAGCAAAATCGGTTGATAAACAAAAAAGTTATAGGCAAAATACTAGAAACACAGGGTGTCCGTTGTAGCTTCATTTCATACTTTTGTGCTGATATCTCTTAAACAAAAGCATGTACGAGATATAGTTCGAGGGTATATACTTGGAAACCAAAAATGGGCGTGGTCCGCCCACCTCCCATATAAGGTGAAACGTCATCGAAATTTTGTACAAATAGTTAAAGGACCAATGTAAACTCGGAAACAAAAAATGGGCGTGGTCCGCCCACTTTACTGTCCACCTCTCATATAACGTAAAATTTGAGAAAGTTGATGGTGGGTATATAGATTCGGCCGAGCCGAATATAACATTCGAGCTTGTTTTAATTTCTAAATAATTTTTCGACAAATTAAAAAATGTGATTGACTTCTTAAAAAATGTGACTTCTAGATGATTTCAATGAGATATCATCAATTTATTGCGGAGGGGATAATCACCTTACTGAAAAAGGGCGATAATTTGATAATAAATTTTATTTTATAAATGACAAAATATAAAAATTTTATCTATTTTTTGTGTTTGTTTCCTAATTTTCTTTAAAATGATAAAAATCATAATACAATAAATTACAAGGTAGAATTATTAGGGAGAGTTGTCATTTTCATGTCTTGTCAAGTCATAAAATTGAAACATTGAAAAAAGAAAATAAAAAACACATATAAAAAAATAAAAATATTTAATTTACAATTCAAATGAAGAATAAATATTTCTTGAAAAACAGCAATTCTTTTTCGCGATATTTCGCAAAATTTAACTTGTATATTTTTCTCTATACACAATTTATTAATGTATTGTTTGTTAACAAAAAGAACCGTTTTTTTATTTTTTTTACAATTTTTATAATTACATTTTTAAAATTATTTTTTGTTATTTTTTTGAAGTTTGTTTTAATTTTTTCATATTTTTTTTTCACTGACTTTCCAGGGGAAATAAATTTGAGAATGTTCTCTCTAATAATTGTGCCTTATTATTTATTGTATCATGGATAAAATATAATATTAGAAAAATATAGCTTTGTTGATTTTCTTCTAAATATTAAAAAGAAGATATTGCGTAAATATCTTCTAGGAAGATATCTTCCAAATGTTTGTAGGGTAAAATTAAAATATGTGAACATAGTTTTAAATGTAATATTAATCACCCATATTTTATTATATTAACCCCTATGTGATTTTTTCAATTTTTAAATTATAAATGTTTCGCCTTTTTCAATTTTTAAATAACTAGTAGATTATAGAACTTTTTTCAATAAAAAAAATATACAATAAATTTACTAATCCTTATGTATATTGTCTAGTACTCATCTATTCTCGAGAAATAGAAGCATGATTCAAAAATGTTACTTTATTTATTATTTTGTTGCTACTTCAATGTAAACAATTTTTTTGAATATGAAAAATTATCCAATTTTTTGCTTGTGTCTCATCTCAAATAATTGGGAGTAGATCAAGCAATCATTTTCGGGTTTTAAAAGTATTTTACGTTCAAGTTACGGCGATGAAAAGGCGAGCCTCTATGATAATCGATAGCTCGGCCAACCATGAAAATAAGCCGTTGCACCCAAGTAATGCTCTATAATTAATGTGACCTATTATGCGCTGATAAGTAGAATGAAACGATCACGAAAGAATTGTGATGAACACAATGAATGAGTACGGAAATCTTTGAATGAAAAAAGCCAAACATAAGCATAGAAGTCCATGGCTTTCCATCGCACGTTGGGTTGAACAGTACTGATAATGAGGATTCATTCAAAATTTGAAGTTTGTATTTTATAATACATTTTAATATCGGGTAATAAAGGTAAAATTCGTTTCTGCGCATTGCACATTGGTTTCAAAACGCTTTTTTAGAAATAATTCTGTAACTTGTGAACCGTTGAAGATATCTCAATAATATTTTACATGGTCAGAGCTGAGCATCTTGAGTATGTAATTTTTTTTAATCGCCAAAACTTTATTTATGATATGATAGAAAATAAATTTAATATATAGATAGTCCTTGTAAATCTCTATAAAAAATATTCAGGTAAAAATAAATTTTTCTCTCATTTTTAGCCTCGTTATTTTCCATTTTTTTAACTTGGCGGGCTTAATATTGGCCCCAGAATTTTTTAAATATTCAATAGATTTACTACAAAATTTTAAATAATATTGCTGCAAGAATCATATAAATATATGATTCCGATCAAAAGTTATATTAATCTGAAGCTGGAACTTTAAAAAAACTTCATATTTTTTTGGTTTTTTAAAAAAGGTGGCAATATTTATTTACTTATAAAATTTGTTTTTTTTTTATTCTGGGTTAAATATTTTTTAATGTTTTCAAAAGAAATCTTAGCGCAAATGTGTGTAAAGTATACCCGGAAATGCTCAGGCCCTATCCAAACTTTGTCAATTTTGAAAAAATTTTTAAAATTGTTTTTGTTAAATTCTCAAATTGCAAAGCTGGGATGAACATAAAATTCCTTTAATTAAATACCTCCATATGCATCTTATTAATTCAAAGTGACAATTTCAATGAAAGAAGTAAATTTTTTAAACATGTTTTTCCCGGATCAATATTTGCCTAAACAAACAATATTTAAGTTTGTATTAAAATAAAACAGTTGAAATTGTGCAAAAAAACTCAATATATTACACTATTAGAGGAAACTAAAAATGAAATGAAGGGTATCACCATCTTACGATGGTGATACCCTTCACCATCTTACGAACAAATAATTAAATTTTCGCCTTAACGTATGATTTCATTATTTCACATTTATAAATCTACATTTTTTTCAAACTACGAAAATTTGAATATGAAAAAAAAAAAAACAATCATAACAAGCTTTGCTTTTAAAAAATAAACAACAACAATAATTCCATATTTATTTTTGTATGTGTGTATATATATACAAACTGACTGGTTGTGTTTGTGAGAGTGAAAAAATGCACTTAAAGAAAAGCTGGATCTAATAAATATAATACGTTAGTTATGCATGGTTATTTATTGTTACATAAAACTTATTTTTATGCACTTTCTCATTCCTTACACTAAAATTTATTAGTATTGAAGTAAAAAACATAATTATAAATCCTCCAACTTTATCTTAAAACATTATTATTAAAGAAATTGATTACTAAACAATTAATTCCCATAATTTTTTCCAGTGCATTTTGTACTCTTTGCACTCTCAGCAACGATTAAATGAAAGAGCGTAAGAATACTTGTGAACTCAGCCAGCACAATTGTGCAAAGAAATTGACATCCCTACTGCATATACAAAGAACAACAACAACACTGTTATTCACTATATTACTGCTGTTGCTAACTAAACTACACTTGTCTTATAGGAAAAACGTCACTAATGGTCATTACAATGCTTAATATACATGTTTGTGTGTGTATTTATATTCTTAACAGATATGTTTTAGTTTTTGGCCCATAACTGTTGATTATGAACGAATTTGGTTTATTATAAAAATCGATATTTTATAAAAACCTATAGCTTAAACAAGGGCTTCAAAATCAAAAATGCTTTTTGCCCGATATCTCAGTTATTATGAACCGATTTGTTTCATTTTTTTTTAGAAAAAAAAAAAAAAAATCAGAAATAAATGTCCGAGCATTCTTTGCAAAAACGAAGTCCCTAGTATATACAGAGGCTTCAGAAACTGGAAAACCAGTTCTAAAAACAGGGTTTTTAACCATTTCCGGATTTCCGATCGTTTGATATATATATATTATATATGCCAGTTATCGGTGGGCTTCATAAACGCCATTTCAACCGACACACGGATGGACGGACGGACATGGTCCTATCGTCATCGCTTCTTACAAGGATCCCGAAAATATAAACTTTTTTGCTCTCCGACGAAAATTGTGGAAATTACAAACGGAATGACAAACTTAAATATACCCTTTACACCTTTGGTGAAGGGTATAAAAATAATTCTCATATAAAACGCAATTGTCTGTTTTTCTTTAAATTATCTAATATAATAAGTATAATTAAATTTGCTATTTGATTTATTAATTTAAAGCTTATAGTTTAGAAGTTATAACAAATAGTCTAAATTAAGCCTATTTTCCTGGAAAAAAGAAAAAAAAAAAAACAAACATAACCATAAGATATATTTCTAAAATTAAAAGCTTCCCCGAATTAATCGCCACATTCGCTGTCGTTCAACCCACTGTGCATCGTGACCATGCTCGTTCTCATGTTGCGCTACTAATTATAAAGTTGTTGGGAATTTTTTTTTTTATCAAAAAGTTATGAATATACCAAAACATTTTCTTGAGGACTCTAGAAATTTTTTTACTTATTTTGCATTTGTGAATTTAAATATGTCTGGAGTCCGCGGAAAAATTAAAAATTTCTCAAAGGGTTCGCGAGATGATTTTTTGTAGGAACTCCTGATTTAGTGAACACTAATTTGTAGTAATTGGATTTTAAAACTAGAATTAAAAAGTTTCCACAGTTCGAAATTATCAGTAGCTTTCTAAAAATCGACACTAGAAAGCTATATATGCTAAAAGTTTATAAACAATTTCGTAGAAGAAATTTTTATAAACTTTTAGCATACTTTTTAAAGTGTCTTTACGCTTTTTCATATAAAGTTTATAAAGGAACACATCGTCACTGAAAATGCAAAACAACGTAACATCCAAAATTTTCAAATTTGGGTTTTTGATGAAATATTTTCCCAAAATACACGTGATCACAAATTTTTGCGAATTTAGGTGGCAAATTATTAAAAATATAATAGCTATTAAAAATTTGGAGCAAAAAATATCCGAAATTTTTTTAATTATAATTTTTACTAAAATTTGTGTTGAAGTTATTTCTTTTTGGCTTTATAAATTGAAATCTTGAAAAATGTAACCCACATAAATTAAAAAATATTTAATAAAAATAAAAATTTTCATCACCAATATATTAGGCGTTATTTAAGGATGTCATAAACCAAAAATGTTGTTTGTAGGACAATTTGTTTTGATTTTAGAAAGTTTTTTGGGCCTCCTGTAATCTTATGAAAAGTGATGTTACGTTGTTTTGCAATTTCGGTGACAACATAATAATTTTGTACTTTTGGAGAAAATCATAAAGTAGAAAACAAGATTTCCTATAGAGAATGCTTTGTTTATATCCTTTAAAATTTTACTTATTCAACATAAAAAGTCAAAAGTTGCGATTGACAAATTTTAGGAAACCCTGATGTTAATCTGTTAACAGATTTATAATACAAATAATCAAAAGAGTTTTTTTTCTGTATGTTCTTATATATTCTCCTTCAAGTCTAGGAAAAATTTGGACTTCAAGGGCATAGATATGAAATATCTCCAATTTTCTACTTATTTATTTAGAAATTGTGGGATTTTCCTTGTCCCATTCTAAGTTTTTTGTACACTTTATTATATCTAATAACTGAATCCATAGTCACTGAAAATTTCATTAATGTGGGTAAAAAAAAAAAAAAATAATTAAAATCAGATAAAAGAAAACTAAAATTCAATGTTGAGACCACATTGCCCTTGAAGGGTTATAAAATACAAATTTTATACAAATTTTACAATTGCCTTTAAGCAAGTGGTTGGTTGGTTTAATTGATAGAAAATTATGCACAAACTGTTAAATATGTCTAACTGATCCTATAGCCGTGAAGTATCTTAAAAGATTTTTAGACTTAATCCCGATACTTGATGTCAAAGGTCATCAATTATCTAGTTATCTATGAATATCTGTTTCTTACTAGGACATGACATTCGCGGAGAAGGTTTAATATTTTTTTCTATCCTTGCAACTGCGACAATGGTTATTGAAGCAAAATCCTAGTCTCTGCGAGACCCGTCAATACTGATAGCAATCTCGATATATTCGTGCGTACATTACCTTGGATAACTGCATGAGTCTATGTAGAATACGTAATGTTCATCTTTAAGAATGTAATTGAAAATTCTGCTCTTTATAGTTCCAAGCGGAATTACATCTAACATCGCTTTGAAAATATACATTATCAATATGGTCTCTATGCTAAGTGTTCCAAACTAATGTCAGATAGTCGACTTAGCCTTGAGAAGTCTTCCATACATTGATTGACCAGTAGAGACATAGTAGTGTACGATTTGAGAGACAGAAGTGCCGACAAAAATTCCAATATTCCCGCGAATATTTCTGTTTTACATACTTTGTGAATGGCAAATATTTTAATCAAAAATTCACTGCTTTTATTTAGAAGATATGAAATACTTATCTCAAGATCAGCAGAAAAGACGCTAGATCCAATACCACAGTTTATCTTAGAGCAGTCAGTATAAATCATGGAATGATAGTTTTCTTCGTGCTTACTCCTGCACGCTCCTAGAGGGAACTTTAAAGATTCTATCAAAATCCGTATAGGGAGTAACATAAGTATTTATATATACACCAGCAAAATGTGGCCTTTTTACTTAGGTTGGTGCCATTTTCAGAAACCCAACTTACAGCATCAGAAGTTTGAGGCAGGTTACAGAACATAAATATGGTCAATGCCTCATTAACTAGTATCAGGTTCCAAGTATCATAAAGTTGTAATCAGTATACCTTGATATTTCTCTTTGGGTGTTACCAAAACAAATGTGTTCTAATTTCCAATTTGGGTTCCTTCCTTCAAAATAGCCTTTAAAAGAAATCTAAAAATTAATTTATTTTCCTATCATTTTAGAACTTATAAAACCCTATTTAAGTGGTTGCCATGAATTAGTCGACGAATTAACGAATAACCTAGATGATGATAGCTTACGTGTTGATGGTATTTATAAATTTTCATCGCCCGATATTAATGAAGCTGAGCGTGATTTCAATGAACGTTACTGCGTGTTTCCGCGCTCCGAAAACGATACAACTGGAATACCATGGACTGTTATCCAACGACGCGGTCCCTATCAGCAGCAAGAAAACTTTAATCGTTCCTGGTCCGATTATCGTAATGGTTTTGGTCATTTATCGCGTGACTTTTGGTTTGGCAATGAATTCATCCATCGTCTAGTCTATAATGATGATTATGAGTTGCGCATTGAACTGGAAGATTTTGAGGGTACCCAAAAGTGGGCTGAATATTCGCTATTTCGCATAGATTCCGAAAAATACAATTATAATTTGCTAATAGGAGAATATCGTGGTACAGTTGAAGATGCTATGAAATATCACAATGACAATGATTTTAGTACTTACGATAGACGCAATGACAAAACTATAGATGCATGTTGTTCCTGTGCTATGGGTTATGCGAGCGGTTGGTGGTTTGATAAGTAAGTATAAATATAAATAATATACAGCAAGTATTCGATATAATAACAATTCTTTTGGTATTTATACTAGTTGCTCTGAGGCCAATTTGAATGGAATTTATCATTATACTCCCTTAAATCATAATTACATTGGCATTATGTGGGAATTGTGGCACGGTGATTATTCTCTTAAGAAGACTCGCATGATGATACGTCCTCGTACACCAAATATCCAAAATACTGTTAGACATTCTCAAGACTATCATGAAAATACTGAAGATCCATAAAATATACATATAAAACATATTTATAATATTATTAATACTTACAAAAATTATGTAATCTGTGAAAAAATAACCTTTAAACGTCTTGAGCGTATACGTTTTTTTTTTTTACAATAATGCGATATAATTGAATGCTATTTCATTTTTTTTAACATACTATAGTATATAGTTTTCAAATAAAGGTAAATCAATGAAAAAATTAAATAGAACTAGCGGTATGTGAAGTATTATCGCACGATCTTGATGAATAAGCACGTCACACAGTGCTTTGATCCCATACAACGATGGGACAAAAATAGAAGGAGTTGTCGTTACAAATTGAAACTTGGTACGCATATTGCCTTAGGCCTAGAATGAATAAATCGACGGACACGCCTATCTCCCATATATCCTGAAGTTAAAAAAAAACATTTTTTTTTCTAAAATACCTGTCCGAACTTTGCCAAAATTTGTGGCAGCCATTTAAAATAACTTGCTTATAAGTCTGCTAATTTATTTTTTAATCGGAGCATGGACTCGCTTACCTCCCATATATTCTGGAATTATAAAATGTATTTACTGCTCGAATATTGGTCAGAATTCCACCAAAATTTGTGATTACAGTTAAATATAGATTATTTGTGAGTCTGCCAATTTTTATTTGAATTGGAACAAGAACGATCCTACCTCCCATATATCCTGAAATGAGAAAACGCATTTCTGGTTAAGATATTGTTTTTAATTTTATACAAATTAAAGGTGTCGCAGAAAATTGAAACTTGGCACATACAGTTAGGGACAAAACTATTTGTACACCTCATATATTTCGTATACCTTCAATAGTTTATAAAGAATTTAAAATTGTCGTATGCAGTATTATTTTTAATATATTTTTATTTAATTAAGTTATAAAAACAAAATTAATATCCAACACATTATTTAAAAAAATACAAAATAATGAAAATTCATTGGGAAAAGTATTTGTACATATAATCTACACCTACTTATAATACTTATATTGGAAAAATTTAATATTTTGTGGGTCCTCCGTTTGCATCTATCACGGCCTGTAATCTTCTGGGCATCGATCGGACCAAATTTCTCGTTTCATCTGGAGATATTTCCTTCCAGGCTTCCTCCAAAGCAATTTTAAGTTCATCCCTGCTTCGGACGTGCTTTGTAGCGACTTTACGTTTCAAAATATCCCAACAGTGCTCGATGGGGTTTAAGTCAGGTGATTGGGGAGGAGAATTAAGTTGTCTTGGTGCATGGTAAAGCAACCACTCCTTCACTGAACGCGCTGTATGTTTTGGGTCATTGTCCTGTTGGAATATCCAACTTTGGCCAAGACCCAAACCATCTACGGAATCCTTCAAATTGTCTTCCAATATACGTTTATATTGATGCTGGTCCATTACACCATCTATAAATACCATTAGCCCTACCCCACTGGCTGCTATTGCCCCCCATACCATAACACTTCCCCCACCATGTTTCACTGTTGGGGTCAAATTGTTAACATCTAACGCTGTATTTTTTTTGCGCCACACTTTTCCCCTGCTATCATTTCCGAAAAGATTGACTTTAGTTTCATCAGTAAACAAAACCCTATTCCAAAATTCTTCGTCGTTATCAATGTATCGTTTGGCAAACTCTAAACGCAAATGCTGGTTTTTTTTTACTAATCAGCGGTTTCTTGCGGGGAATTCTACTTGCATATCCCGCAGAATGTAAGATCATCCCTACTGTTTTTGGATGAACAATTGTTCCGGTAGTATTTGCGATTTGTTCCGCTAATTTTGCCCGAGTTACTCTTGGATTTCTTGCCACTTCTTTTATCACCAAGTTCACTTCCCGTCTGGAAACCTTTTTTGGCCGTCCAGTTCTTGGCACATTTTCAACAGATCCGCTGTTTTTATACTTGTTTACAATGTATTGTACTGTGGAATGTTGCAAATTTACTAAATTACTTATATTCCGGAGAGATTTTCCTTTTTTATGTTCATCAATAATTAAATTTTTAATATCCAAACTCAACTCTTTTCGCTTTCCCATTTTTGATGTGCTTATTATTCAAAACGTTAAAACCAACTTCTTATTTTGTAAAATAAAACTCGATTAACGAAGAAAGTATAACGGTATTTAAAAAAAATCATCATACAAGAGTCCAACGTACAAATAATTGTACAAAGTACTGATGTACAAATACTTTTGTCCCAAAGATTTTTACTTAAATTGTACTTTTTTTTAACAATGTGTTATATATTAATTTATTTTTTATCAAATAATTCAATAAAAATGGACCTGAATTAAAACTACATATAATAATTTTTTATTCTTTATAAATTATTGAAGATATACGAAATACATGGGGTGTACAAATAGTTTTGTCCCTAGCTGTATATTTCTTTAGACCCAAATTAAACATATACAAAGTTTTCAAAAAATCGGAGCAAGAACACTGGTCAAAACAGTATCAACATTTGCAATAGCCATTGAAAATAGGTTTTTCTATGGGTCAGACAATATTTTATTTAATAGGAGTAAGGGCATACCTACCTACCCCAAGCCCTATCATTTTTAAATATTATTTTAATTACTGCACCCACATTTTATCTTCAATAACTTATTATTTGCCTAATTTCGCCCGATTTCCGGTCCCAACATTTTTATTTTTAGTTTTCAATATTAGCTGTGTTTTGTTGCTAACGTTCATGGGTAATTTCATACTAATTTTAAATTTATATACGTTGGGAGTTAACGTGTAGAATTATACATTTTAATTTTAACATCGATAAAAGTGCTCCCAATGTATGAACAAAAATACAAATATGAATATAAGAAATAATAAAAATATAAAAATTAAATTAAATTCAAATATAAAATTTGTTAATTTTTAATTTTCTAACAAATTTAACAATTAACAAATTTTATATTTGATTTAATTTTTATATTAATTAAAAATATAATTAAAAAATAGGAAATAATTTTACCTTTTATATATTAAAAAACAATATTAGATTTCAGAATCAAGCAAAAAAAATTTTATAATTTTTTTATAGTCTATCGAACTCATGTAATTTTTGTATTAAAAATGCTCTATAATTAGCGTCATCTGGAGGATTTTTTACGTAATATATTGGGTCCAAGATATATTTTTCTGTTTTTTAGTTGTTTTTTAATTGTCGAAATAATTTTTTTATTTTTTTTATTTCAATTTAGCAAAATTAATTACGTTAACATTGAGAACTATTTGAAATTGAAGTAAAAACAGGAAATCAGACACTTTTTCAATTTAACTTTTTTTAAAGTTGTGGCAAAAAATAGGCTCAAATTATTTTTTAATATATTAAATAACTGTAAAAACTTACATGTACCGTTAAAAAAATTTTATAATTTTTTTATATCCTTCATCAAATTTGATAATTTTTTAGGTTTTAAGTAAAAAATATGAGCATTTTTACATTGGGTATTATCGGTGGGTATTTTTATGATATTTTGTTTTCAAGTTGCTTCGAAATCCCTTCCATATTTACACATATAAATTTGTATTGTGAAATTTTTTATAAAATGTTTGACAAAAAACAACAAATCAGAAAAATTAAAAAAATTTCATAAAATTTTTAGCTTTGCTACGACGTGAAATTTTTCTTAACCCGCTTGCTTCTCTACACCTCTTGCCTACAAACGTAAAAGTTGCAGCGATTTTTTCCAAGGGATATCCCCAATGTAAATGGGCTCTATGTGTAAATTCAAGCAATAATATAAACGAGAGTACACCTGGGGTGCTTCGCTACACCTATTGTGTTTAAATAAAAAAAGTTTATACATATATGTATGTATAAGTAGTAAATTTTACCGCTTATAACTTCTTAAATACTGAAGATTTCAGTAAAATTTATATTCTGCACATCTATGAGAAAATTTTTTTTTAATGGTATATTTTCTATAAAAGTCGCATGTTTAGTTTGAGCGTAAAAGGGATTACAGGTAATGTGTTTGCCTATTAATTATATAGATATATTCGAAACAATTTATTTTGTAAATAATTACAGTTTTAATCATGATACAATGAATAACAGGATACAATTATTAAAGAGAAAGTTCTCAAATTTATTTTCCTTAAAAAGTAAGAGCTCATTTACATTGGGGATTTTCCATGGAAAAAATCGCTGCAACTTTTATGTTTGTAGGCAAGAGGTGTAGAGAAGCAAGCGGGGTAAGAAAAGTTGCATGTCGTCGCAAAGCTAAAAATTTCATGAAATTTTTTTCAAATTTCTTTTTAATTTTTCTGATTTGTTGTTTTTTGTCAAACATTTTTTAAAAAATTTCACAATACAAATTTATATGTGTAAATATGGAAGGGATTTCGAAGCAACTTGAAAACAAAATATCATAAAAATACCCTGCGATAGTCCCCAATGTAAATATGCTCTAAGTCAAAAGAAAATGTAAGAAATAAAGAACACTTAAAAAAAAAAAAAATAAATAAAATATTTGATATTAAAATTATAAATTGTGAAAAAATAACTTTTTATGTGAAAAAACTAATATGTGTATAAAGAATTGTGCACAGAATATCATTTTGAAAAATATACGTGTTAAATTTCGCAAAATATCCAACAAATATTTCTACATTTCAAATGTAAACGAAACATATTTAAATTTTTTTTATGTGTATTTTTGTTTTAAATTTTTCAATTATTTGACTTTACAAGACTTGAAAATGACAGCTCTCTTTAATAATTGTACCTTGTTATTTATTGTATCATGAGTTTTAATTTAAAAATTTTCTGAAGTATTAATAAAACAAAACTTCGACGCATTTCATCAAAAAAATAATTTTTAACATTCGCGTTTTGTAAGCACTAAAGGCGGTTTTACACTATAATACCTTGTATTAATACTAAAAATATTTTCAAATGTATTATGGTATAAATACCTTCAATACAATTGTATGATGAAATATTAAAATTTTTGAAACGTTATTACATTTCTTACTGCAAATTTCGCCAAAATTTTTTATTTGTAGTTTTATTTTTATTTAATTTTGTTCAGTTTTTTGTTTTTAATTTTTTTAAAAATATTTTAATAAGGAAAATAAAAAAATTAAACTCTGGTATTAATATTAAGTATTATAGTGTAAAACCACCTTAAAATTTGAAAAAAATTATTTTTTATATATTTTTTTATATTTTCGGGTTTCTTGGGGCGGGAACTCGTGCTCATCCAAAATAGTTGTAAACTACCTCAGTAATAACTATGTGAAATTTCATTGAAAGTTTCATTTAAAAGTCGCACAAACTTATTTAAAAATACACGTTTAAACTGCTGTGCACTTATGTATAAGAATGCTCTCATTTACTATGGAAATTAAGGAAAATGTGCACATTTCGCTAAAAGGGGTCAAGTTTCAGTTAGTATTTAAACGATCGTGTAAAGGATTTATGCAAGTATTTGGAAATACTCATTGGAAAGGTTATTACTTGAAAAATAATAATATATAAATAATAAAGTATTCGAACTAAATTTTTTCATTAAATTGATCAAAAAACGAAAAATTTTTGTATTTAGTGTTATTAAAAAAAAAAAAAAAAAAAAAAAAAAAAATAATAATATTTGAATTTAAATAAAATCTACATTAATTAAGCTATCATTATAAGATTTTAGTATAATATAAAAAATTTTGTTCTTAAAAGAAGAAAATAGATTCCCATTTTTTTACACAAAAATCACAATTTTTTTCAAATTTTATGCTTCAAAATAATATAACTTTTTATCTAAACCACATAGGTGTATGAATTTTGTACAGAATCCAGAGAATATTTTAGAAAAATTTTAGCACTCAAATTGAGTCCGTCAAGTCCAAAAAACTAAAAAAAACATGTCCAAAAATGGGTCAAAATTTTACTTTGGTCCAAATATCTCTTAAAGTAAAAGAGATAACCAACACATGTAAGCGTATTTTTGTAAATCAAATCATAAATGAAATTTTGCCGATTTTTTTTTTTAAATTTCATACCCGAGGTGACCAACTTTGGAGATCCACCCCCCGTCATCCGGAACCCCTAAGGCCCTGTGCTCCTCCAAATCAATTGGAACATACCTCAGGATTTCATTCAAATTTATACAGCAGTTCTAAAGTTACAGAATTATTTCCAAAAAAATCCGTTTTGGGACCACTGTGCATAACTGTTCACTGTGAATATTTTCATTCAAAATATTTGTTAAAAATAAATTATTTTTATATTTTATTTATATTTTTATAAATAAAATTGTTTCAAATCATTTTATAATCTTTGTAATATGATTTTCAATTAATTTAAATTACTTTAAATTAAAATTATTTAAATATTATTCCATTTGTTAACAAGTCAGATTAAAAAAATTTCCACAGAAGTATTCGAATATGGATTTATAAAATTTAAATCAAATTGCAAACTCTTCAACTAAATTATTTCTTTAGCTTGAATACAATTGCTCTTTGTTTTATTTTATATTTTATGCTATGTTCTCATATAAAGGTCTTTTAAAAAACGAGTCGTTTTCTCAAAAAACACAACAAAATTTATTTGTTTTTTCATATATTTCGAGCCCTATTCACATATCATTTTCGATACCCACCATCTTTTTGATGGTGGGTATAATAAAATTTAATTTAATTTCATTGTGTTTTCCAAAAACAAGTCAAAAACTAATGTGTGTGAATATAATATTAAAAAAAATAAAATCTGTTTCAAAACATTTAATTTTTTTATTCATAGAAAATTTTTGAACATTTTTATTCAAAATAAATTTGTTTGAATAGTTTTAAATTTTGTTTGGAAAAATAAAAATAAGTAAAATATTTTTTTTTATACTTGAATATTTGAAAAAATTATGTAATTTTTTTATTCAAACCTTTTGTGGCTGAATAATTTTACTTCTTTGGAGTTTTTGTTGAATAAACTTATTAAAATATTTATTAAAAATGTTTCTATTTGAATAAGTATATTGTTTGCAAATAAAAATCATAAAAATTTATGGAACTTTTTTTATTTAATTAAGATACATGTTTGAATCTGTAAGCTTTTTACAGGCTAGTGCGAAAAATAAAACAAAATAATTTATTTGCTTCATAAACGAAATACTCCAATTTATTTGGTTGCTGTATTACGAACTAGAGCCCTGCAAACTGTGTCTTATAAGGCTGTACAAGCCACTTGATATTTTTCAAGTGTTGTTATCAGTGTGTGTGCGGAGTAATAAATACTGTTCTGCAGGCACTTAAAACCATACAAATACTGCGTGTGTGCTTCAACTTTATGAACAAATCATGAGTGTGCTATGATAGCGACCAAACAAGCCTCTCAAAGGCTTGTATAAAAAAAATACAAGCCTTTTGACCACTTGTTTGCTTCAATAAGGAAAAAAATTGTGTTTTCTTTTTTATTAAAATTATATGTGTGTGTGTGCGTTCATGACTGTATAAAGTAATTTCGTAAGTAAAACAGTCGTTTAAAAGTATTGTTTATAAACTTATTGTTATTTACGATCAAATAAATTATTAATGTTACTAGTTATAACAATTTAAAGAAACATGCATTAAGTTTTATTAGTAAACAGATTTTATTAAATATTTAATATTTATATTTATATTTTATATTTTAAATATTTATATTTTATTTATAAACTCATTTTTACATTAGGTAATAATATGTATAAGCCTTTTCTAAAAATAACTTTAGTCCAATAAAAACAGGTATATTTCTTAGTGTAAAAAATTTATTTAAAACAGCAAGAATTTGGCAATAAAATCTGTAGAAGCACCTAAATAGATCAATAAGAAACAGGTACATATGTTCTGCACTGTAAAAAATGTAAATTTATTTTTTATAAAACCACGAATTGAGTTCGCTTACAATCAGGTAAAACAGCATCTTAAAATATTTCATTTATAATTTTATTACAGTGCAGATGTTCCATCGTATTCTTAACATTTGGGAAAATTTATTAGTCAAGGAGTAAACGTATATGGAAACGAATTTGAAAAATGAAAAGACATTGTTCTATATTATTTCCTTTTAGTTTTAAAATAGAATGATTACTTAGTAAATATAAATTAAATGCAATAAAATCTATCATAATATAAATAAGTACAATTTTAAAATTTTTTATAAACATACAATTAATTATAAGACTAACTTTATTTAAAATATAAATAAATACTAAAGATAAAAATTTTCTAACTTACATATGTAACTGACAGTTTCAAATGTCAACTTTAATTTTTTTACTTTTTTAACTCTTAATAAAGAGTATTTTTTAATAACTTTATGAATTCACCCTTTTACATTTATTTAGAAAAGAAGAACCAACAATAAAATATAGACATACTGTATATATGTGTGTGTATGCAAGAATATTTATAAACAACCACTTTTTACACATTATGAAGATTTTTTGCCACACACAGCAACTACGTATTACAAAAAACAAACAAATCATTAAGCCCACTTGAAATCTTTAAACCATTTCTCAACGTCTTGTATGATTTGCTTTTTTTTGCCACACCACTTGCACCACTTGTTTACGATAAATGATTTGAACGCACGGATTTGCAGTCGCTCATACACAGTACACACTTGCTTTGCTTCGGGCAGCGAACAGTACGAACAGTATTTATTGTTGTTTTTGCACATGTTGGCTATTAAACACACACTTGAAATTCAAGTGTGTTTGCTTTTCAAATCATCTTGCGCAGGAGACTATTACGAACTACTAAAATTACAAAATCAAAAATATTCTTAATAGACAAAAAAACAAAATTAACAAAACATCATCATTAAGATTATTAACTTCATTATCTAGCTGCACCGTTATAAATATGAATTTTAATATTTCTTTTATTGTTATTACAAAATCAATAACAAGTAATTAGCTTTAAATGCAAGTGCGTAGAGAATAATACGCACATACATAAATATACATATCGACGCACGTATGCATACGCATAATATTTAGGTATATAAATACGCAGTCGGAACAACTTGTTTCTCGCTGCTTTGGTCGACGTCTTTATAAGCCCCAACCACTCAACTAAAAATCATCGTATCGCAATCAGCTGTTTCAACCTGCTTTATGCAGATGTGTGTATGTACCTTTTGGCACAAAAATTCTAGGTAGCGTATCGTAGAAATCTACAGAAAATAGGTTTTTACGTAGCTGCGTAAGTTTTTAACAACCCTGTAATTTATTTTGTTCACAAAATAACCGAAAAACAGAGTTTACACAATGAATGTTCAAAAACACATGATACGTACGTATACTTTTGTTGACTGGTTGTACAAAATGTATCACGCTACTTTTCTTCATTCTGCGTTGCGTTGCAAAGTTGACTGGTTGGGCCTATAGATGCTGCTTGCTTTAATTGCTGCTTGTATGATTCTGCCCTTTTTATGATGATCTTTTTTGTGCTGCCTTTTTTGGTGATAAATTTACAGTGGCTTCTCTAAACAATACATATGAATATTATTTAAGGTTAGAATAATCAAATTGATTATCATCTTTTAAAAAAAATATTTGTTTTACTTTTGATTAAATAAAATATTTTCTTTTTTAATTTATTTTGTTCAACCAGATACAAAATTATAATAAATCCAATTGATTTAGCATAAATAGTCCGTTTGTAATTTCCACAATTTTCGTCGGAGAGCAAAAAGTTTATATTTTCGGGATCCTTGTAAGAAATGATGACGATAGGACCATGTCCATCCGTCTGTGTGTCGGTTGAAATGGCGTTTATGAAGCCCACCGATAACTGCCATATACAATATATATGTATATCAAACAATCGGAAATCCTTTCGAGAATTTTGCTATTAAAATTCAGCAAGATCGGTTCATAAATGGCGGAGATATACTTAAAAAACCGGTTTTTAGAACCGGTTTTCCAGTTTCTGAAGCCTCTATATATACAAGGGCCTTCGTTTTTACTAAGAAGACTCGCACATTTTTTCTGGATTTTTGTGCTGAAAAAATGAAATAAATCGGTTCAATAATAACTGAGATATAGGGCAAAACGCATTTTTGATTTTTTGAAGCCCTTGTTTAAGCTACAGATTTTTATTTTTATTTTTATACAGATAGGTTATAAATATTTTTATAAAATTTAGGTTTTTTGAATCAACCAAATTCGTTCATAAACAACCGAGTTATGAGCCAAAAACCAAAAAAAAAAAAACTGTTAACAATATAAATACACACAAACATTAATATTAAGCATTGTAATGACTATTTTGTTGTTGTTGTTTTGGCAAATAGCAACAGCAGTAATATAATGATTAACGTTGTTGTTTTTGTTTTTTTGTATATGCAGTTATTTGTATATACATTAGGGTTCGTTTCGAAAACAAAAATTTCGTTTGATATTTGGATATCATACATTTTTAGAAGGTTTTTTCAGCAGTAAAAATAATGGCGTATTTTGTTTTTTTAAATTCCAACTCCTTCCTTTGGTATCAATATTAAATATTAAAAATTAGTTTTTATATTTTATATAAAATGCTTTTATTAGGTTTGAAAATTAAAAATTGAAGTAAAACATAAAAATGAATTGTATATAAAATATTGTATAACAAGTTGAAAAATGTTTTAATATAAAACAGTAAAAGGACGCTACATATCTTCCCCTCTCAGAAATAAAATTATGTAATTTTATAGGTGATATTATTTTGTGTATTTGATTCTTGATTTTCTGTATTTATGTATGCAGGTTTAATTAAGTCGATAGAAACTGATCGTATTATGGTACCATGTTGAATTTTAAAAGTTTTATCATTTCTTTCTAATACATTAAATGGACCTTCAAAAGATGTGGACAGTTTTGAAGGTTGTATGATTTTTACAAATACGTATTCACAATTTTGTAGCGATTTAGGTACATATGATTTTTCATTGTTGTGATATATGATTTTTGTTCTTACTTCTGAAAAATGTTCTCTCAATTTTGAAAGCAATAGGTCGCTGGAAACTTGTTCATCTGATTTAATAACGAGTTCACCAGGAATTTTAAGGCATTGTCCGTAAACTAGTTCAGCTGGTGAACATTTCAAATCACTTTTAACAGAAGTCCGCAAACCAAGTAAAATTAACGGTAGCACTTCAGACCACTTTTCAGTATTTTTGCTCGTTAATATTGATGTTTTTAGTTGTCGGTGGAATCTTTCAATCATTCCATTGGCTTGGGGATGATAGGCAGATGTATGTATTTTATGTGAACCGAGTAGTGTAATTATATCATTGAAAAGTTTTGAAGTGAACTGAGAACCTCTATCAACTGTAATTTTTAATGGAACTCCAAAACGGGGAATGTAATTGTACACAAATGTTTTAGCAATAGTACAGGTTGTTATGTCCTTAAGTGGATAAGCTTCTGGCCAACGGGAATATCTGTCAATAACTGTCAAAATGTATTTAAAATTATTTGAAACAGGGAGAGGTCCAACGATGTCCATGTGGATGTGTTCAAATCGAGATTTAGGTATTTCTATAGGTTTAACTATTGATTTGGTATAAACATTTATTTTAGCTTTCTGGCATGTTAAACATTCTTTAGTCCAGTTATTAATGTCTTTTTTCATTAAAGGCCAAAAACATCTATTTACGACTAATTTTCTTGTAGCCCTTATTCCAGGATGTGAAAGTGAATGTAAAATTTGAAAAACTAATTTTCGAAGTGAAACTGGAACATAAGGACGATACGTGCTACTGGAAATATCACACCAAAGCTTGCAGTTTTCAGAAACAGAAATTTCTTTAAGATTATATTTGGAATTTGGTTTTGAAATTATACTTTTTAAAACATCATATTTTTGTTGTTCTAAATATATTTGTTCTATGTTCACACTTAAAGAATTTAGTGCACTAATTTCAGGTAAACGAGACAATGAATCAGCGACAATATTGTTTTTTCCAGAAACGTGTCTTATATCATTGCTAAATTGAGCAATAAATTCTTAGCACTCAAATTGAGTCCGTCAAGTCCAAAAAACTAAAAAAAACATGTCCAAAAATGGGTCAAAATTTTACTTTGGTCCAAATATCTCTTAAAGTAAAAGAGATAACCAACACATGTAAGCGTATTTTTGTAAATCAAATCATAAATGAAATTTTGCCGATTTTTTTTTTTTAAATTTCATACCCGAGGTGACCAACTTTGGAGATCCACCCCCCGTCATCCGGAACCCCTAAGGCCCTGTGCTCCTCCAAATCAATTGGAACATACCTCAGGATTTCATTCAAATTTATACAGCAGTTCTAAAGTTACAGAATTATTTCCAAAAAAATCCGTTTTGGGACCACTGTGCATAACTGTTCACTGTGAATATTTTCATTCAAAATATTTGTTAAAAATAAATTATTTTTATATTTTATTTATATTTTTATAAATAAAATTGTTTCAAATCATTTTATAATCTTTGTAATATGATTTTCAATTAATTTAAATTACTTTAAATTAAAATTATTTAAATATTATTCCATTTGTTAACAAGTCAGATTAAAAAAATTTCCACAGAAGTATTCGAATATGGATTTATAAAATTTAAATCAAATTGCAAACTCTTCAACTAAATTATTTCTTTAGCTTGAATACAATTGCTCTTTGTTTTATTTTATATTTTATGCTATGTTCTCATATAAAGGTCTTTTAAAAAACGAGTCGTTTTCTCAAAAAACACAACAAAATTTATTTGTTTTTTCATATATTTCGAGCCCTATTCACATATCATTTTCGATACCCACCATCTTTTTGATGGTGGGTATAATAAAATTTAATTTAATTTCATTGTGTTTTCCAAAAACAAGTCAAAAACTAATGTGTGTGAATATAATATTAAAAAAAATAAAATCTGTTTCAAAACATTTAATTTTTTTATTCATAGAAAATTTTTGAACATTTTTATTCAAAATAAATTTGTTTGAATAGTTTTAAATTTTGTTTGGAAAAATAAAAATAAGTAAAATATTTTTTTTTATACTTGAATATTTGAAAAAATTATGTAATTTTTTTATTCAAACCTTTTGTGGCTGAATAATTTTACTTCTTTGGAGTTTTTGTTGAATAAACTTATTAAAATATTTATTAAAAATGTTTCTATTTGAATAAGTATATTGTTTGCAAATAAAAATCATAAAAATTTATGGAACTTTTTTTATTTAATTAAGATACATGTTTGAATCTGTAAGCTTTTTACAGGCTAGTGCGAAAAATAAAACAAAATAATTTATTTGCTTCATAAACGAAATACTCCAATTTATTTGGTTGCTGTATTACGAACTAGAGCCCTGCAAACTGTGTCTTATAAGGCTGTACAAGCCACTTGATATTTTTCAAGTGTTGTTATCAGTGTGTGTGCGGAGTAATAAATACTGTTCTGCAGGCACTTAAAACCATACAAATACTGCGTGTGTGCTTCAACTTTATGAACAAATCATGAGTGTGCTATGATAGCGACCAAACAAGCCTCTCAAAGGCTTGTATAAAAAAAATACAAGCCTTTTGACCACTTGTTTGCTTCAATAAGGAAAAAAATTGTGTTTTCTTTTTTATTAAAATTATATGTGTGTGTGTGCGTTCATGACTGTATAAAGTAATTTCGTAAGTAAAACAGTCGTTTAAAAGTATTGTTTATAAACTTATTGTTATTTACGATCAAATAAATTATTAATGTTACTAGTTATAACAATTTAAAGAAACATGCATTAAGTTTTATTAGTAAACAGATTTTATTAAATATTTAATATTTATATTTATATTTTATATTTTAAATATTTATATTTTATTTATAAACTCATTTTTACATTAGGTAATAATATGTATAAGCCTTTTCTAAAAATAACTTTAGTCCAATAAAAACAGGTATATTTCTTAGTGTAAAAAATTTATTTAAAACAGCAAGAATTTGGCAATAAAATCTGTAGAAGCACCTAAATAGATCAATAAGAAACAGGTACATATGTTCTGCACTGTAAAAAATGTAAATTTATTTTTTATAAAACCACGAATTGAGTTCGCTTACAATCAGGTAAAACAGCATCTTAAAATATTTCATTTATAATTTTATTACAGATGTTCCATCGTATTCTTAACATTTGGGAAAATTTATTAGTCAAGGAGTAAACGTATATGGAAACGAATTTGAAAAATGAAAAGACATTGTTCTATATTATTTCCTTTTAGTTTTAAAATAGAATGATTACTTAGTAAATATAAATTAAATGCAATAAAATCTATCATAATATAAATAAGTACAATTTTAAAATTTTTTATAAACATACAATTAATTATAAGACTAACTTTATTTAAAATATAAATAAATACTAAAGATAAAAATTTTCTAACTTACATATGTAACTGACAGTTTCAAATGTCAACTTTAATTTTTTTACTTTTTTAACTCTTAATAAAGAGTATTTTTTAATAACTTTATGAATTCACCCTTTTACATTTATTTAGAAAAGAAGAACCAACAATAAAATATAGACATACTGTATATATGTGTGTGTATGCAAGAATATTTATAAACAACCACTTTTTACACATTATGAAGATTTTTTGCCACACACAGCAACTACGTATTACAAAAAACAAACAAATCATTAAGCCCACTTGAAATCTTTAAACCATTTCTCAACGTCTTGTATGATTTGCTTTTTTTTGCCACACCACTTGCACCACTTGTTTACGATAAATGATTTGAACGCACGGATTTGCAGTCGCTCATACACAGTACACACTTGCTTTGCTTCGGGCAGCGAACAGTACGAACAGTATTTATTGTTGTTTTTGCACATGTTGGCTATTAAACACACACTTGAAATTCAAGTGTGTTTGCTTTTCAAATCATCTTGCGCAGGAGACTATTACGAACTACTAAAATTACAAAATCAAAAATATTCTTAATAGACAAAAAAACAAAATTAACAAAACATCATCATTAAGATTATTAACTTCATTATCTAGCTGCACCGTTATAAATATGAATTTTAATATTTCTTTTATTGTTATTACAAAATCAATAACAAGTAATTAGCTTTAAATGCAAGTGCGTAGAGAATAATACGCACATACATAAATATACATATCGACGCACGTATGCATACGCATAATATTTAGGTATATAAATACGCAGTCGGAACAACTTGTTTCTCGCTGCTTTGGTCGACGTCTTTATAAGCCCCAACCACTCAACTAAAAATCATCGTATCGCAATCAGCTGTTTCAACCTGCTTTATGCAGATGTGTGTATGTACCTTTTGGCACAAAAATTCTAGGTAGCGTATCGTAGAAATCTACAGAAAATAGGTTTTTACGTAGCTGCGTAAGTTTTTAACAACCCTGTAATTTATTTTGTTCACAAAATAACCGAAAAACAGAGTTTACACAATGAATGTTCAAAAACACATGATACGTACGTATACTTTTGTTGACTGGTTGTACAAAATGTATCACGCTACTTTTCTTCATTCTGCGTTGCGTTGCAAAGTTGACTGGTTGGGCCTATAGATGCTGCTTGCTTTAATTGCTGCTTGTATGATTCTGCCCTTTTTATGATGATCTTTTTTGTGCTGCCTTTTTTGGTGATAAATTTACAGTGGCTTCTCTAAACAATACATATGAATATTATTTAAGGTTAGAATAATCAAATTGATTATCATCTTTTAAAAAAAATATTTGTTTTACTTTTGATTAAATAAAATATTTTCTTTTTTAATTTATTTTGTTCAACCAGATACAAAATTATAATAAATCCAATTGATTTAGCATAAATAGTCCGTTTGTAATTTCCACAATTTTCGTCGGAGAGCAAAAAGTTTATATTTTCGGGATCCTTGTAAGAAATGATGACGATAGGACCATGTCCATCCGTCTGTGTGTCGGTTGAAATGGCGTTTATGAAGCCCACCGATAACTGCCATATACAATATATATGTATATCAAACAATCGGAAATCCTTTCGAGAATTTTGCTATTAAAATTCAGCAAGATCGGTTCATAAATGGCGGAGATATACTTAAAAAACCGGTTTTTAGAACCGGTTTTCCAGTTTCTGAAGCCTCTATATATACAAGGGCCTTCGTTTTTACTAAGAAGACTCGCACATTTTTTCTGGATTTTTGTGCTGAAAAAATGAAATAAATCGGTTCAATAATAACTGAGATATAGGGCAAAACGCATTTTTGATTTTTTGAAGCCCTTGTTTAAGCTACAGATTTTTATTTTTATTTTTATACAGATAGGTTATAAATATTTTTATAAAATTTAGGTTTTTTGAATCAACCAAATTCGTTCATAAACAACCGAGTTATGAGCCAAAAACCAAAAAAAAAAAAACTGTTAACAATATAAATACACACAAACATTAATATTAAGCATTGTAATGACTATTTTGTTGTTGTTGTTTTGGCAAATAGCAACAGCAGTAATATAATGATTAACGTTGTTGTTTTTGTTTTTTTGTATATGCAGTTATTTGTATATACATTAGGGTTCGTTTCGAAAACAAAAATTTCGTTTGATATTTGGATATCATACATTTTTAGAAGGTTTTTTCAGCAGTAAAAATAATGGCGTATTTTGTTTTTTTAAATTCCAACTCCTTCCTTTGGTATCAATATTAAATATTAAAAATTAGTTTTTATATTTTATATAAAATGCTTTTATTAGGTTTGAAAATTAAAAATTGAAGTAAAACATAAAAATGAATTGTATATAAAATATTGTATAACAAGTTGAAAAATGTTTTAATATAAAACAGTAAAAGGACGCTACATATCTTCCCCTCTCAGAAATAAAATTATGTAATTTTATAGGTGATATTATTTTGTGTATTTGATTCTTGATTTTCTGTATTTATGTATGCAGGTTTAATTAAGTCGATAGAAACTGATCGTATTATGGTACCATGTTGAATTTTAAAAGTTTTATCATTTCTTTCTAATACATTAAATGGACCTTCAAAAGATGTGGACAGTTTTGAAGGTTGTATGATTTTTACAAATACGTATTCACAATTTTGTAGCGATTTAGGTACATATGATTTTTCATTGTTGTGATATATGATTTTTGTTCTTACTTCTGAAAAATGTTCTCTCAATTTTGAAAGCAATAGGTCGCTGGAAACTTGTTCATCTGATTTAATAACGAGTTCACCAGGAATTTTAAGGCATTGTCCGTAAACTAGTTCAGCTGGTGAACATTTCAAATCACTTTTAACAGAAGTCCGCAAACCAAGTAAAATTAACGGTAGCACTTCAGACCACTTTTCAGTATTTTTGCTCGTTAATATTGATGTTTTTAGTTGTCGGTGGAATCTTTCAATCATTCCATTGGCTTGGGGATGATAGGCAGATGTATGTATTTTATGTGAACCGAGTAGTGTAATTATATCATTGAAAAGTTTTGAAGTGAACTGAGAACCTCTATCAACTGTAATTTTTAATGGAACTCCAAAACGGGGAATGTAATTGTACACAAATGTTTTAGCAATAGTACAGGTTGTTATGTCCTTAAGTGGATAAGCTTCTGGCCAACGGGAATATCTGTCAATAACTGTCAAAATGTATTTAAAATTATTTGAAACAGGGAGAGGTCCAACGATGTCCATGTGGATGTGTTCAAATCGAGATTTAGGTATTTCTATAGGTTTAACTATTGATTTGGTATAAACATTTATTTTAGCTTTCTGGCATGTTAAACATTCTTTAGTCCAGTTATTAATGTCTTTTTTCATTAAAGGCCAAAAACATCTATTTACGACTAATTTTCTTGTAGCCCTTATTCCAGGATGTGAAAGTGAATGTAAAATTTGAAAAACTAATTTTCGAAGTGAAACTGGAACATAAGGACGATACGTGCTACTGGAAATATCACACCAAAGCTTGCAGTTTTCAGAAACAGAAATTTCTTTAAGATTATATTTGGAATTTGGTTTTGAAATTATACTTTTTAAAACATCATATTTTTGTTGTTCTAAATATATTTGTTCTATGTTCACACTTAAAGAATTTAGTGCACTAATTTCAGGTAAACGAGACAATGAATCAGCGACAATATTGTTTTTTCCAGAAACGTGTCTTATATCATTGCTAAATTGAGCAATAAATTCTAGATGACGAGTTTGTCGGGGAGATTTTTCAGTTTTTGAATTAAGTATGTTTACTAATGGTTTATGATCAGTAAAAATAACAAATTCTCGACCTTCTAAAAAGTGTCGGAAATGTTTAATTGATAGATAAATTCCTAATAATTATCGGTCAAACGTAGAATACTTCGTTTCTGTAGGACTTAATTTTTTTGAAAAATAAGCTAATGGCTCCCAATGATCTCCATTATGTTGCTGAAGGACTGCTCCTATAGCAATGAGAGATGCATCGACTGCTATGGATAAATTAGAGTTCTTATTAAAGTGGTTGAGTAATGTTTTTTGAGCAAATTTTGTTTTAACATCCTGAAATGCATTTATAGTGCTTTCGGTCCAACAAATATCTTTTGATTTTGATTTATTTGCGTTAGTAATAATATTGTGTAAAGGAATAAGGTGTGTAGCTAACTGAGGAACTTATCTGTGGTAATAATTAATAATGCCCAAGAATTGGTGCAGTTTTTTGATAGTTTTGGGCAGCTCATATTGTAAAATAACTTCAATTCTGGATTTTGAAGGAGATATACCACATTCTGAAATATTATATCCTAAGAATTCGAGCTCAGGAACATTAAATATACATTTTGATAATTTAATATTGAGACCATAGTTACTTAGTCTTTCAAAAACTTGACGTAAGTGAATAATGTGTTCTTTCTCATCTTTACTTGCGATAAGTATATCATCTACGTAAGTGAATACAAAATTTAAACCATTGAAAACTTCGTTAATGAATCTTTGGAATGTCTGAGCACTATTGCGAAGGCCAAATGGCATTCGAATAAATTCGTACATTCCAAAGGGAGTTGTAATGGCTGTTTTATGTATATCTTTTTCCGCCATTGGTATTTGGTGGTACGCACGAACGAGATCTATTTTCGAAAATACTTTTTTATTAACTAAGTCAATATTAATATCGTGAATATGTGGAAGAGGATAACGATCTGGAATGGTTACACAATTCAATAGTCTGTAGTCTCCACACGGTCTCCAATCGTTTTGTTCTTTTTTTGGAACCATGTGAAGTGGTGAACAGACGGACGAACGCGATGGGCGGCATATGCCCATTTTTACTAAATTATCGAATTCTTTTTTTGCTATATTAAATTTAACTGGATCTAGTCGACGTGGTTTACTAAATGGAAGAGATCCGTTAGTTTCTAGTTTGTGAACTGTATTATGTTTTACCACTTTTCTATAATCCGGTTCAGAAGTTATGGATGGAAATTCACTTAAAAGTGGTGCTATATTGCAGTCTATATTAGTAAATTCCAATGAAAATAAATTTGAATATCCTAATTGTACAGATGATATAATTCTATTTGTTGTATCAATAAGTTGCTTGTTCTTAATATCTACTAAAATATTAAATTTTTCTAAAAAGTTTGCACCTATAATTGGAGTTTCAATATCTGCTAAAATAAATGGGAATGAAAATGTTTGTCCAGAACCAAAATCTATAATAAGATTTGTGTAACCAAAAGTACGTATTGAAGTTCCGTTTGCAGCAGTAAGTAAAATTTCGCTTTTTTTATTTTTGCCTTTAAATTTTGTAATAGGGAATACAGAATAGGGAATACAGTATCTACCAGAAATTTAATGTTAGTATTTTTATCAATAATAAATAGACGACGTGAATTCGCTAAATGATCCTCATTATGTGCCGTCAGCATAATGGGGTTATTTAGTTTAAAGATTTTGACTGGAAGTTTTTGAAAAATTTACAAAATTTTTCACATTTACGTGCCTTCTTGCCAAAACGAGAATGATACCAACAAATATTCTCAGTATTTTTAGATTGATTTTGAAAATTTTCAGAATTATTTCTTTTGTAGTTTGTGTTAAAATTTGTATTGTTCAGTTGGGAAATATTTAAAGTTAATTGGTTTATGCTTTCAGCTAAAACAGATGTTAATTTAAGAACATCTTGTATTGCGTGACCTTCTAATGATTGATTTGAATTAACTACTGATATGTTAGTTTTTTGCATATGAAAAATTTTGTCGGCTAAAATTACTACTTCATTAATTGATTGTATACCTGAAGAAGTAAGATGGATTTGAATGTTTTGTGGTAATTTTCTTTGCCATAACTTAAAAATCAAATCACGAGAAACAAATGAAAGTGGTGTAGCTAAATTTGTTAACTCTCGAAAAAGTTCCGAAGGTTTTCTGTCTCCCAATTGGGTGTCTGAAAAAAGTTCCTCAAATCTGCCTTCTTCATCTAGAGAAAATCTTTCACAAAGTGTTTTTTTAATAGTATCATACTTGTTGACAACTGGAGGATTTTGAATAATGTCAAGTATCTTCAAAATAATATCTTGGGACAAAACAGTGATTACGTATTGGTATTTTAAATTGTCATTTTCAATATAATAAAGTTCAAACTGAGTTTCTATCTGTATAAACCAAGCTTGTGGGCACGATGTCCAGAATTGAGGAAGTTTTAGATTGGTTGTGATGTTCTGTGTGTTATTTTGTGTTGGATTTATGTTGTCTGCAGGAGAATGTTGCAATGTGGAGGCATCATGAAATGTTTCATCATTACTACCACTTCCTGATCTTGTTGAAACCATAATAGAATATTATAAAAAATTTCTAAGAGAGGTTACAAAATTCTGTTGTGTGGTGGTCTTTGAATGACTTATAAATTTAATTTGAAAAATCTTACGTGCTAATGAAATTAACTACTTATCAACATTTAATTTTTCTTGAAGTCCAAAATAGATTCATTCAATTAAAGGCAATTAGATAATTAGGATACTGTTGTTCTTGACAGTTCTTTAAATATTTGAATCCAGTTGGTATTTTCTTTTTTACAGCAATTTTTAATTAAGATTGATATTTGAATCCAAACGGTATTTATTTGTTTAAGGTGATTCTATTTATTTTTAGATAAGATTGTTCTAAATATCATCTATATTTTGATTTGATTTTTTTATTCTTAAATATTAAATATTTATATTTTTAGATAAACGTATATTTAACAAAATTTATTGTTCTGGTCAAGTAATTGGTTAACTATTTGATTATGATGATGATTCGATTTGCAGGATCGCCAATTTGGTATCAATATTAAATATTAAAAATTAGTTTTTATATTTTATATAAAATGCTTTTATTAGGTTTGAAAATTAAAAATTGAAGTAAAACATAAAAATTAATTGTATATAAAATATTGTATAACAAGTTGAAAAATGTTTTAATATAAAACAGTAAAAGGACGCTACAATGATTAACGTTGTTGTTTTTGTTTTTTTGTATATGCAGTTATTTGTATATACATTAGGGTTCGTTTCGAAAAGAAAAATTTCGTTTGATATTTGGATATCATACATTTTTAGAAGGTTTTTTCAGCAGTAAAAATAATGGCGTATTTTGTTTTTTTAAATTCCAACTCCTTCCCCTGCATATCTGCGGCTAAAAACGCACATTTTGAGCGCCATTTTGCGCAGAGACGAATCCAATTGATTTATAATATCATCGTGTTCCAATTAGGGTGACCGAAAAATTGATTTTTTTTTTTTCAAAAAGTTTTAAAAATATATTTTTTTTTATAAATACAGTGAAAATATACTATTTGCTTTAAAAAATGGCGCAAAAATAATTAATCTACGACTTTTCGCTTTAGATTTATAAGACTAAGAAATTTTTAAATAATAACTATAAAAAATAAATATCTTAAAAAATAATTGCTATTAAAAAATTTTAAAACATGAGCATTATAATTCACAGTAGCCTCTGCATTTTACAGTTACAATATTCAATATTTTTAATTTTGGTTTAAATAAATTTTTTTTGCTATTATATGAAAATTTTAATACCTTATAACTTTAAAACGAAAAGTGGTAAAGTAAACATTTTTGCGTTATATTTCTAAGTAAATAGTGTATTTTTATTGTATTTATAAAAAAATATATTTTTAAAACTTTTATTTTCAATGGGTCGAATAATGCTCATTCTTACTAAAATTTAATGTTAAATCGAATTTAATGTTAAATCTGCGCAAAATGCCGCTCAAAATGTGCGTTTTTAGTCGCAGATATGCAGGGGAAGGAGTTGGACAGTTAAAAATGTGAATGTCGTTCAAAGCTGTCAAGTACGAGTTGCGGTCCAAGGGATCCTGAACATATCTTAGTATGCTCTCCTCGTACTTACGAAGGTCATGCCTGACATGCCTCGGGGGGGAATCCAACTGCGTGATGAAGTTTGGGTGTCCCCTCCGTTGACATCCCAGGAGGAACTGTTTGGTTAACATTACGTTATGTTCCTTGACCGTTAGTACCTTCGTCTCCTCATGTAGGTGGTGTGGGGAGGTGAGCAGCATAATTGACTACTGACCGACCAATCGTTTTGTATGTAGCTAACAAGGTTTCTTTGTCCATACCCCAATTGCTGCCGGCTAGCGCTTTGAGGACCTTGTTTCTACTTCGCAATTTGTGCGAGATTGCAGTACCATGAGCTGAGGAGGTAAAGAGGCTGTCAAAGGTGACCCCCAGGATTTTTGGGTGGTTCACTGTCGGAATTTGAACTCCATCGACAAAGACGCAAAGCTCGAGTTTTACCTCCTTGGTCCAGGTGGTGAAGAGTGTTGTTGAAGATTTCGTTGGTGATAACAGCAGGTTAAGCGCAGTGAAGAAATTATGGATTTGGTTGAGGGAGGAGAAGAGCTTCGAGTGTTTTCGCTACTGGTGATAGGAGGGATATCGGCCTGTACGATGATCCCTAGCTCGCGATCTTCCCGGGTTTTAAAATTGGGATCACTCGATCCATTTTCCAGGCATCGGGTATATTTAAGCTCCTGAGCGACAGGTTAAAAACTCAACTCAGGTACTCGACTCCCCGCTCACCAAGGTGTTTTAACATCAGCATGGATATACCGTCTGGGCCAATCGCCTTGGATGGTTTGGCATCGTTGATGGCTTCTGCAACTTCCGCTGGTGTAATGTGCCGTGGCTAGAAGATTGTGGAGTTTGCGAACAATGCTTCTTTTCGCCTTGTCTCTCTCAGGGTGCTCAATAAATTGCCGGCAATATGCGCGCGCGCATCCCTTAGGGTCGGATATGGTGTTATCTGCAAACTTAATCGCGACCCTATCATCCTTCTTCGTGGGGTTGGAGAGAGACCGGACAGTTGACCACAACTTACCTACTCCTGAACTTAAGTTGCAGTTCTTCAGGTATTCTAACCACCTTCTCCGCTTATCCTCATTAACCAACCTGCTGATGTCTCTGCTCAGCTGTACGATCCTCGGATCGTCAGGGTTGGTGTTTCGGATCTCATCACGTTCATCCGCTAATGCTGCTGCTTCTGCTTAGAAATATGGACGCACGACGGGTATTCTACCAGCTGGAATAAAGCGAGCTGCTGCTGTTGTGATGGTTTCGCGGAACTTCCTCTTTGCGTCATAAACGTTGGAGGGAATCGGTAGATCACTGAAGTGGCGGTCAGTAAATTCTCTGAAGCCGTGCCAGTCTACTTTTTTTTTTTTTGGTTTATATATGTACGGCGTTCAGAGACGATGAAATCGTTGGATCGATCCAGAGTGATGATTATGGGTAAATGATCTGATTCTAGAGAAACTACTGCCCGCCAGGTTGCGCAGTTGATCACACCAGGACTCGCTATTGATATGTCGGGCGAGCTAGCGCAATTACCCATAACCCTTGTGGGGGCATCATCGTTAAGTGTGCAGAAGGTGGATTCGTCGATTTGTTCCGCCAATGCTCCACCTCCCTGGTCTGCCCATAATTTAGAGTGCCAAAGCTGATGATGAGCATTAAAGTCTCCAAGAACCAGACGAATTTCTCCGTCTAAAAGGGTTCTGATATCGGGACGGTAGCTTGTAGAACAGCTGGCTACGGGCGGAACATAGACATTATAGAGCTCTAACTCCGTATCCCCCAACCTGACTGCAATACCTTGAACTTCAAGGTATTGGTCTCTAGCATCAAGATCGGGAGAAAGAGCCCTATACTGCACGGTGTTGTGGATAACGAAGGCGATGCCTCCACCGTTGCCTCTGGTGCGGTCTTTTCGGAGGACATTATAACCATTACCATTTTGTCTCCTGGACCGCGGCAACCACGATTTTGTGTTGTTCCATGAATCGGGTTATCTCAACTATTTTCCCTTGAAGGCCATTGCAGTTAAACTGCAAGATGGATATCACCCCAGGTCTTCGGACTGCAATCATCGGTGTGAGAGGCGACTGTTGTTGGTGTTGCTGCTGGAGGTGTTGTAGATGCTGCTGTTGTGGTTGTGATTGTGGTGGGGAGGGTGGTGAGGTGGCGTACGATGATAATGACGATGACGCCGATGAATTACGTCGCCTTTGGCAGCAAGGGGCAACATAATTTTCTGACCACTCCCTTTCGTTGTTAAGTCCGGAACAGGTCCTGAGGTGACACCAGCCCAAGCAAGAGTTGCACCTTAATTGGGTTGACATGTGGTGCAGTCGGTTCTGGCAAAATGCGGAGCAGTACTGCCGGAAGGTGCTGCTCCGAGATTAAAAATTGTAAAGATGTTGTTGCTGAGTTGACAGCCCTTGGCCGAGATATTTCGGGTCATTCCGGTGCGTAGAACCGGCTGTCGTGAGAATGATTATGATCGGTCGATTATTTTACCTAGCCCCCATACAAATGTCCTTCTGGAATAGAGGTTTAACGATCAAAAATGCTTTAAATATAGCAATATTTCAATAAAACTCGGTACAAGGTTTTGTATAAGTGTCAATCTTTGTGCCGAATTTCATCAAGATCGGTCCAGTTGACCATAGCTCCCATATAAATCCCCTCTTCCGTAAATCACTTTAACGTGTATAAATCCCATACGAAAGATAGTATCAAGTTAATATTCAACACAAATAAGTTTTATATAAGTAGAAACAACATTGCTAAAATTTATGAGAATCGGTGCTTAATTTACCATAGCTCCCATATATATAAACCCACATCCGGGAATCGCCCTAAAGGTCATAAAATCATATAGATGTTAGTATTAATGCATTGTTCTGTATTTGTATAATTTATTTTACATTTAGTAAAAAGCGTTGGTCTACCTTGGCCACAGATCTAATTTTTTGCTCATTCACAATGGTGTAGGGTATCATATGGTCGGTCTTGACCGACTGTAGTTTCTCTCTCGTTTTTGTATGTGGCAACAACAAAACTACATGTGTAAAAAATGTTTTTCTTCCTCTCTTAAATTCCATACATAAAAAATATAAAGCAAATATTTCTATCTCTTTCCTTTTTATATAAATTTAATGTAAACCTATGTGATTCATTTGATTCAACAACGGCAACACTGACAGAGAGGGAGAGTGAGAAAATGAGAGCTCTAAGAGCCCAAACACAACCAAGCGGATTATTTTTTTTTATATGAAGATTTGGCAACTAAAACAACACAGCGGAATCCGCTGGAAATTAAAATCTATTTTAGAGCCCAAACACAACCTAACGGATTATTTTTTTTATATGAAGATTTGACAACTAAAACAACACAGCGGAATCCGCTGGAAATTAAAATCTGTTTTAATTTCACAACGGATTCTCAAAAGCTCTCATTTTCTCACTCTCCCTCTCTGTCAGTGTTGCCGTTGTTGCAAAATGAATCACATAAGTTTACATTAAATTTTTATAAGAAAGAAAGAGATAGATAGATTTGCCTTTTATTTTTTATGTATGGAATTTAAGAGAGAAAGATAAACATTTTTTATATATGTAGTTTTGTTGTTGCCAAACACAAAAAATATAAAGAAACAAAAACAAAATATATATGAAATCCGCTGCATTTAATTTGCATTTCTCTCTTAGAGCGGAAAACAACGTTGATATCCGTTTGGTTGTGTTTGGGCTCTTAATTTCACAACGGATTCTCAAAAGCTCTCATTTTCTCACTCTCACTCTCCCTCTCTGTCAGTGTTGCCGTTGTTGCGAAATGAATCACATAGGTTTACATTAAATTTATATAAGAAAGAAAGAGATAGATATATTTGCCTTATATTTTTTATGTATGGAATTTAAGAGAGGAAGATAAATATTTTTTTATATATGTAGTTTTGTTGTTGCCAAACACAAAAAATATAAAGAAACAAAAACAAAATATACAGTATAAACTCGATAATCCGGATAATTGATTGCAGACCCCTATCCGGATTATCAAATTATCCGGATTATCGAGGTTTTTATCTTTTTTACTTTTTGGCCAAAATAACCATTAAAATCTATTAGCTATCTAGTGTTTGAAACATTTAAAGTATCAACTTTAAGTTTTTCATCTAAAAACATTGTTTATTTTAAGTTTTTCAAAAGTTTTTATTTTATCTGCAAGAAAAACGAACTTGTATGTACACTTTTTAGTGAACAAATTTTGGAACAAAACTTGTCGGTAAACAATGAAATTCAACTACAGTCAATTCTCAAATATTAATTCTAATTTTACTTTTTAAACTGTGGTAAATTTAAATAAAAAAAAAATACTTTTTATAGGGAATCCGGATTACAAAGTTGCAATCAATCCGGATTATAAAATATGTAATGAGTTGGAAAACGCCGTCCGGATTACCGAATAATCCGGATTATCGAGTTTATACTGTATATGAAATCCGCTGCTGGACGCCATCTTCGTTTAATTTGCATTTCTCTCTTAGAGCGGAAAACAACATTGAATCCGTTTGACAGAAAAATTTATTTTTAAATTTCCGGCAAAATAAATCAGCTGACTCAAAAATTAGTGATGTGTGTTTTCTTTGTTAAAATAATCAATAAACAGTCGAAGTCGTCTCAAGTCTGTTACTTCGAGTCTATACATGAGAAGTTTGTATCAAGACAAACGTCAAATTTTTGTTTGAATTGCAGATAATTTTTTATATCTGTTAATTATAGGGAAAAACTTATGTCATAATAAACCATGTAAAAAGTACTAACTACAATCAAGATGGCTTATTTTACGAAGCAATGTCAAGACAAAGTTGTCAGAGCCCGAGCGCTGACAATTTTGTTTTAACGCTGCAATAATACTGACAAATTCAGTCTACATTAGACAAATTTTTATCTTAAAAATTTTTTATCTTAAAAATTTGTCTAATGTAGACTCGAAGTTAGAGAATATCAAATAAGCGTCGAAGTGATGTTGACTCAAAAACGACATTGAATTCGACGACGACAACTGGAATAAGAGTGAACATTTATATTCCTTAAAAATGGTTAAAGATGTTAACCATATTATCAAAAACAATAAATGAATAAAACATAAATATACAGGTATGTCACAGAACACAAATTCGTACGAAAGTGAAATTGAAATCGTATTTAGCAAGCACCCGAAAACGTTTTATTTTTCAATCAAAATAAATATCTTTAATGTTCAAAATGTTTTTTCATTTGTTGAAAAAAATATGTGAGTGTTTTTTTTTTTTATTTATACTTTCGTTTTGTTTCAAAAATATTTTTTTTATTCAATGAAATTGTTTTTGTTTAGAATTTTTTCCATTCGATGAAAAAAGTTTAAAATAATTTTCAACTTTTGTAATAAATATCAAAAAAGATATTTATATTTTTTATTTCGATCATGATGAAAAAAATTAAACTATTGATGAAAATAAAAAAATCATGATGGATTTTTATTATTTTTTGAACATTAAAGATTGTTTTTCGATTGAAATAAAAATAAAAAGATTGTTTTTTTAGTATTAAAATCCGGTCTCTGGTATTTAGCTTCTAAAGAAAACGAAAAACGAAAAAAAAATTTCGTTTTCAATCCACATAAAAATAGTAAAGTGGAATTGATGTTTTCATCGCATTTAAATGTAAGAAACCTTTAAAAAATAATGTAAACAAACAATGGATATTACTTTTATTAATTCGTTTAAAAAAATTGCACATTAACCAGTTTTGTAAGAAATTTAAGCATTTTTTTAAATTAACAGTAAAGAGACAAAGAGCTCATTTTTGTTAAGTGAAACACAAAATTTTTAAATTTAATTTAAAATATATGCTTTTAAATACTTTACTTTCATTAATCAATTGGTTTTAATGCAGAAATACCAAATTTCATTAAAAAAAAAGCATTTTTAATATCTTTAGAATTTATGAAAACGTATTTGAGCTGAAGAAGCAAAATGAAAACGTTACGAATTCGACTATACGAAAATTTTCACTTCAGAAAAATTTCTGTGACATACTTGATAATTGATATAATTACCCAGGATATAAAATATTATAGTACTACAACTTGTTTTAGAATGCATGAGAATAGCCTGTACTGATTCTAGTTTGGCGTACCATCCATTATTTTTATTTGAAATTGTCAACACCGAACCATGAATCATTAAAATTGATGCTTAAATCTTGATTTTATTCACAGTTAAGTGGAATTACCCACGATACACTGGTGACCAACAAAAAAATTGATTTCTTCTCTTCTTTAAACAAAGATAGGGGGACTAGATAAAATTTGATGAGCTAAATAAAATCGCTATATTTTGCGAACCAGTTGATAAAATTATCTGAAATTTTGAACCAGTGTTACTTTAAACGAGCATGATGAGAAATGTCTCCATATTATCACCCACCAGCTTTAGGATTTTATAAAAACTGCACATTTTTGCCGGTTTCATTTCTTAAAAGAAATAAAAAATTCTTCCATTTTCAACAGTCGACATCAAGTGCTCATTGAATGCAGTTCATTTTTTAGCCTTGTTCGCGCTATTATACTTCATTATAAAACCAGTTTTTATTTTTTTCTCATTACTCTCGCGTGTGATCTTTCTCTTAAATTTACACAAACAAATTATTTTTAATTTTCATCTGTATTTGGTATAAAATCTCCAAATAACATAAAGTGTAACTAATAATGGCATCCTCCTCAGGAGGAAATTTCTTTTCCGTTTTGGATCCAGACAAACAAAAATCTACTCCATCACCCAAACGTAAAAAAAATAATAATCATGTAAACACAAATAACTCATTTGATTTCCCAAAACTTGGTGATAAAAATATAAACAATACTAAACAACAATGTCCAAAATTTGTGGTTCTAAAAAGTAAAATTGCAGACAAACCTATACAAAATTTCAACATATTTCTGGTTTCGAAAGCCCTTGAAGGCATCTCCAGCGAACCAACACAAAAAGTATCATTCACAAGGGATGGAAATTTACTTATTCTTACAAAAAATGAAGCTCAAACTAATAGATTTTTGAAAGCCTTAAACTTACCAGGTGTTTGTCAGATTGAAAGTTTCCTACATCCAACCTTAAATATAATAAAAGGTGTAATATTTGCACCAACTCTGAAAAATCTCAAAGAAGAAGAAATTGTAGAGGGTTTAAAAGACCAAGGTGTTGTTGAATGCAAAAAAATTACTAAATTCACTGACAATAAAACTATAAATACCTCTCTTCACATATTAAGTTTTAACCTTTATAAACTTCCCAATGAAATTAAAATAGGGTTTTTAAACTGTAAAGTGGAACCATATATACCCAACCCAATCCAATGCAAAAAATGTTTCAAGTTGGGTCATACCCGTAAATACTGTGGTGGCATTGAAAACTGCGAAATATGTGCATCAGCATTACACGATCCATCTCCCTGTACAAAAATACAATGCATAAATTGGAATCATGCCCATCGTTCTACAAACAAAAACTGCCCTATCTATAAACAACGTCAGGAAATCTTAAAAATCAAAACTCTTAAAAATTGCTCTTATAAAGAAGCATCAGCAGAAGCACAAAATATACAATCTTATGATATCCCAACAGAAGACTTAAAAACAGCAATTGAAGAAAGAAATAAAAAAATAAAAGCAATAACTACCATTAATAACACCGTTAATCCTACACAAAGTGCAGAAATCAATAAAACAACAACAAACATTAATAATAAACAAGATCCAAAAAATACAACACAAGAACAATTAAAAAAAATCCTCTCTTGTAACTACAGATAATTTGCCATCTACCAAAAACAAAACATCAGTTACAACTAGTCAATACCAAACATCAGTTTCAACATCAAACTCATCAAACCCAGCAAACAATAAAAAATCAGTACCCACACAAAACAAAACATTTAATTCCTCAAAACAACCAATTAAAGAAAGACCAGTTAAAGACAACTTTACAGATTTACCTAACACCTCAAGCAAACTTAAAACTTCTGTATCAGTTGATAACTCCCACAATCCTTGTAAAATCCTCGATAGGAGACCGGAATTGGACTCCTCACTCTCTGATATGGAGTTTTAAAATAAATCTCTCACCATCATAATGGATATAAAGATACTGCAGTGGAACATAAACGGGTTTTCCAATAATCTACACGAGCTTCAACTCCTCATACACGACAACTCGCCAGATATAATAGCTCTTCAAGAAACTCATCATAACACAAACCCAATAAAAATAAATGGATATGTGTCAGTAGTATCTACCAGCACCACAGGTAGATATAGTGGCACAGCAATATTTTTTACAAATAATTTAAAGCACAGCATTTTAAACATTTCAAATTTCTATGTAGCAATGATTATACATTTTGATATAAAAATCAAAATCATATCCCTCTACCTAAATCCGTCTGAACCCCTACCATCTGCGGAACTATCTTCAATTTTATCTTGTAATAGTCCTAATACAATTGTACTAGGAGACTTTAATTCTCACTCAAGACTATGGGGTTCACCCCACACAAATCAAAGAGGATTATTGATTGAAAATATGCTTATTAATTCTAACCTAATATTATTAAATGATGGAAGACCAACGCATTTTTCAACTAGATCGACATTTACTCATATTGACCTAACTTTCACATCAGCAGATCTAGCTGCAATTACGACATGGAATACAAGCACATATCTTCATGGTAGTGACCACTTCCCAATCCATATAATGATAAGCAAATATAGAACCACAACGTCTAATAACGGTATAAATACAACACGATTTAATACTGATAAAGCGGATTGGATAAAATTCCAAAATATTTTAGAGAGCATGCCTACTAAAAATTTCTCAAGCAATATCAACAAAGAAGCTGCAGTGTTACAAAAAATTATTAAACAGCAGCAAACAGTTCTATCCCACTATTTAACAAATATAAAAAAATAAATATACATATTGGTGGTCAAAGGAACTACAAACTTTCAGAAACTCTAAACAAAAACTCTTTAACTATTTCAAGAAACATCCTACCACAGAAAATAGAATTGCATATAAAAAAGCAAATGCTCTTTTTAAATTCAAGTGTAAACTCGCTAAAAGAGAGTCCTTTTTTGCCTTTACCCAACAAATAAATCCACACACACCCATTACAAAAATTTGGTCAAATGTAAAAAAACTTAATGGATCTAACACCTCCAGAAAACTTAAATTTATTGAAACAAATAATACAACAATCTCAGATCCAACGGAAATTGCTAACCTGTTTGCTCAATATTGGTCCCAACAGTCGTGTGATGAACTCTTCAGTGAAGAATTTAAAAATTTAAAAAAAAATGTTAACATTAACGTCAATTATGTATTAACCCAAGTAACAAAAATTCTGCAGGAAGATATTTCAATTTTTGAAATAAAAGCAACACTTTCAACGCTAAAAGGCAAAACACCTGGGTTTGATAAAATTTCATATCCGATGTTAAGACATTTACCAATCAATTCGTTAACACTGTTGCAAAAGCTATATAATTCTATTTTTAGTACTGGTATCATCCCTCAAAGCTGGAAAATATCAACAATAATACCTATACCCAAACCAAACAAAGATAACACTGCGATCGAAGGATACAGACCAATTTCATTAATCTCTTGTCTATCTAAAACTTTGGAAAAAATTATTGCTACCAGAATCACTTGGTTTCTACTTAAAAATAAACTTTTAAGTATACACCAAGTGGCTTATAAGCCTACGAAGGGGACTATAGATGCATTAACCTACATTGATCACATAACGGCCTCTGCGCTTTCGCATCATACTCATGTATCGATTGTATCAATAGATTTCGAAAAGGCATTTGATCGTGCTGGAATACATACAATTATATCTCAACTAAAAGAATGGAAATTTGGTAAAAATATTATAAATTTTATTTATTCATTCCTGACCAACAGGAAATTAAAAGTCAAAGTAAATAACCACTTTTCATCCATCAAAGCACTACATAATGGAATTCCGCAAGGCTCTCCATTATCAGTTATATTATTTCAAATTGCCACAAATAAATTAAACAATATAATATCTACCAACAAATTCTTCAAACATGTAATGTACGCAGATGATTTGTATCTCATATGCAAATACAATAAAAACATTAAACTCCAAGAAGAAATAAATATTCTATTTTTTTCAATAAATGAATGGTGCAATAACACGGGTACAAAAATATCTTTCAATAAAACCAAACTACTTCATATATGTAAGAAAAGATCGTGTACTAACACAAATATTGTAATACAAGGAAATTAAATTGACAAAGTTGAATCCTTAAAAATTCTAGGAATAATATTTAATAAACATTACACATGGTCTAGCCACATTGAGTATCTAAAGGTAAATATCTTCAAAAGGTTAAATTTAATTAAATGCATAACTGCAAGACGTAGCAACTCTCACATTAACTCATCATTAAATATCGTTCGTAGCAAGCACCCGAAAACGTTTTATTTTTATTTTTCAATCAAAATAAATATCTTTAATGTTCAAAATACTTTTTCATTTTTTGAAAAAAATTTGTGAGGGATTTTTATTTTTAAAATAAATATCCATCAATGATGAAAAAAATAAATATCTTTAATGATAAATATCTTTAACGATAAATATCAGTTCGAAAAAAATTTAAAATGATTGTTTTTTTTATTCATACTTTTGTTTTGTTTTCAAAATATTTTTTTATTCAAATGAAATTGTTGTTGTTTAGAATTTTTTCCATACGATGAAAAAAGTTCAAAATAATTTTCAACTTTTGAAATAAATATCACAAAAGATATTTATATTTTTATTTTCATCATGATGAAAAAAATTAAAATATTGATGAAAATAATAAAAATCATGATGGATTTTTATTATTTTTTGAACATTAAAGATTGTTTTTCGATTGAAATAAAAATAAAAAGATTGTTTTTTTAGTATTAAAATCCGGTCTCTGGTTCGTAGTACAATTTTATCAAAATTATAATATGGCCTCAGCATTTACGGAAAAGCTTCAAACTCCCAGTTAAAAAAAAATATATCCGCTTTACAATCAAGCCATAAGACTAGCAATTGGAGCACTAAAAACAACTCCAATACAAAATTTAATGGCAGAGTCCAACTTACCAAGACTAAAGCAACGATTTAAAACCCTCACCGTCAACATCATTACAAAAATCTTGTTTCCCTCAGAGCAATACCTACTTGGAAAAATTTGTATTCTTATGTCACAACGTAGATTGCGCTATCCATCTACAATATACAATGCACTACAATTCGCTACAGAAATGAACATAGACTTAAAACCACAGAAAATATATACCCCTTCAGAACCACCATGGAAATTAAAAAATACTAGCTTTATCCCTGATCTAATTTTATTACCCAAAGACACAACACCAAACAATACGTATATATCACTTTTTAACGAAATATCTTCAACCTACAAATATCGCAATTGGAGATTTTTATACACAGATGGATCTAAAACCACGTTTTCTACATCGTTTGCAGTCATTAACAGCTCCCTAAAAACAGAATTTCTTGCTACCATGGATAACAATTGCTCTATCTTTACAGCTGAAGCATCTGCTATACTCGTATCCTTAATTAAATATAAAAATGTAGCAGGAAAATTCATTATATGCTCCGATTCCAAATCGGTAATTACAGCTACTCAAAACATAAAAAATAAAAACACCATTATATCTAAAATAAGAGATCTCTTAATCAGATATCATACAAAATTTAAACTTATGTGGATTCCAAGTCATATTGGTATCACAGGTAATACACTTGCAGATGAAGCCGCTAAATATGCTACAAATGCACCTATAATTACATACCCACTATGTAATAAAACAGATATAAATCGAACCATCTTTAAATTTATAAAAGAAAAAGAAATGGAACAATGGAACAACTATCAACACCATTACAAACTATTTAACCCTAATAAAATACCACCTATATATCCAAATGAAGCTTCTAGGCAAGACATAAAAATCTTTAGTCGTCTAAGATTAGGCCATACGCTAATAACTCATCGTCATATCTTCAACGGCGAAAGCCCAAACCATTGCCATTTATGTAACAATAATGTTCCCCTAAGTATTAATCATCTTATTTTTAACTGTCCATTTATAAAACAAGCTCAAATCAACTTATTCGGAAAAATATGCTTACCAGATTTATTAAAATCCATAAATATTGTAAATATAAAAGCTGTACATCTACTCATGAAACATTGTAATTTATATAACCTTATATAAAAACGAGAGAAAAAGATATAGTCGGTCAAGCCCGACCATATGATACCCTACACCATTGTGTACATTACAATTCGGGGAAGGGGTCTTGACTTGGAGTCAGATGTGGACCGATACTCATAAGTGTAAAATAAATCATACGAATACAGAGTATTACGTTGATGCTGACATTTATATGAATTTATTCACTTTTGGGTGATTCCCGAAAGAGGGCCTTATATGGGAGCTATGGTAAATTATGGACCGATCTTTGTAAAATTTGGCACTATCATTTATGTTCATATAAAACTTATTTGTGTCGAATATTAACTTGATACTAACATTTTAATGGGATTTATGCCCGTTAAAGTGATTTTCTGAAAAGGGGTTTATATGGGAGCTATGGTTAATTATGGACCGATCTTTTTAAAAATCAGCACACTTATTTAGACTTATATAAAACTTATATGTTCCAAATTTCATTAAAATATTGCTATATTTAAGGGATTTATGATCGTTAAACCCATTTCCGGGAGGACATTTGTATGGGGGCTAGGTGAAATAATGGACCGATCATAACCAATTTCAATAGGCTTCGTCCCTAAACTAAAAGAAACTTGTGTACCAAATTTCATTCATTTTGATTCAAAATTGCGACCTGTAGTTTGATTACAAGGTTTACATGGACGGACAGACGGTCAGACGGACGGACGGACATCGTTAAATCGACTCAGAAAGTGATTCTAAGCCGATTGGTATAAATTAAGGTGGGTCTTAGACCAATATTTTTGGGTGTTACAAACATCAGCACAAACGCATAATACCCTCCCCACCTATGGTGGTGTAGGGTATAAAAACTATAGGTCAAAAACCTTTGTTGTTAGTACCTTATTCATTCCTTTGTAATCATAATTAATTATGTTTATAAATTTTATAAATAAATAAATAAATAAATAATTCTTCCATTTTGCATTAAAAATAACTTTTTCCTACACTAATTTCTGAATAGCTCCGAAACTATAGGACAGATAAATAATATTATAGTGACTTAAGCAACCCTTTCTCGAGATATTGTACAATATACTCGTGTATAGGGTCTACACAAGAGTTTTTTTTATCATAATATGTAAAAGTGTTTAAAATTTTCATTTGTCAATTTCTTGTAAACAATTGATTGATTTTTAAGCTGGTAATAACGCCGCCGCTCGTTGCCGCGGCCTTCCACTATATCATAGATTATAACATAGATATGAAGTTCTGTTTTCAAAAACCTAAGTCGGTTGTCAAAAAAACCTAAGTCTAAGAATGTGTTAGTAAAATTTTTCATTGAAAACAAAAACAATTGTAGTACGTATGCCTTTTTGAGTAATTTTTTTTTCAATTGAGTTTTTTTTAAGCTTCATATCCCCATAGATATGTTATAATTTATGGGGGAGATATTAGAAATGCCAAAAAAAAATACGATGGGAAAAAATGTAAGCAGATTCGAATTTAAGATATCAAATTCCATATATTCCACATATTTTTTTTTTTAAAGGACGATTTTTTTTGCCGACCAGTGATATCAGTGCATTCCATTTACATCACATCAAAAGTATCCAATGTACATTTTCAACTCTCTAGTAGTTATTTTTAACATCGTTATAATTACGCTTTTAAATTACTTTTTTGATCTAATTTTTCCTTGGTTTTTAACTAGGGACCGTTACGATTATGAGTTTATAATAAAATTTATGGTTTAATGATTATTTTTTTACTTATATTTTTTGCTCAAAAAATAACAATTATTTTTGATTTTTTGCTCAAAATAAATTAGTTACTTTTCGACTTTTATTTTTTGCTCAAATTATAATGATTATTATTTTTTTACTCAAAAAATAATTTTTATTTTTGATTTTTAATTTCTGCTCAAAATGTAATGATTCATTTTTATTAAAAAAAATTAAATTATTTAAATTTTTTACGTGTATATATTAAAAAATATCAAATTTACGTTTAATAAATGTATATATTTGATTTTAATTTACATTAACAAATAAAGCTTTTAACAAAGTATCAGAAAACATATTAAATCTGAAGGCACTCAAAATCAATTTTAAACGCTCTATTTACGCTTACATAGATAGCGTGTTCAATATGTAACACTTCTGTCATCTTATATAAATACGATAGGCATATTATTTTCTCTCATAAAAATAAAATAACTAAAATAATCATAATATTTAAGAAAAAATGATCGGAATCTTTGAGCAAAAAAAAATAGGAGTAAAAAATAAAAGTTATTTTTTGAGCAAAAAATAAAAATCGAAAATAAGTTATTTTTTGAGCAAAAAAATAAAAGTCGAAAAATAATCAATTTATTTTGAGCAAAAAATAAAAATCTAAAATAATTGTTATTTATTGATTTTTTTATGAAAATCAAAAAAATAAAAGTTTATAACACTTTTTAAACATTTGTTCAGAAACATAAAAAAGTCATAAAAGGACACTTGGATAAATATTAAAAAAAAAGATTCACTTCTGTCGAACTAGTTCTTCATTGGTCTTAACTAGAATGAGTACAGGCTAATCGCACGTATTGTGGAACTAGTTGTAGAACTTATAGGTAAATTTGTATTGTGGAACTAGTTGTAGAACTAATTGGTAAATTTGTTTTTCTGGGAACTTAAATATTTAAACGTTCAATTCGAGAAAGAGTGAATTTCAAACATTATACATACATATTTTTATTACATGTTATTTTTTATTAATATATATCTTTACATATTTCTAAATTTTCTTTAAATTATAACGCAATTATAAATTGCATTTTTAATTTTTATTGTAATTAATCAAAGTTTTTTAATTAAATTTTAAACAATACAAATTACTACAGATTAATTAATAAAAGTGTGTGTTTCTTTTGTTTTTTTTTTTTCTGAGGGTTATTATTTTTGTTTGCTTTTCATAACATTAAAATTGTTACAACTATAACTACATACATAGAGCATAAGAGAGTGAAAGAGAAAAATAGGAAATGAATTACTTAATAATGAAAATGTTCTTTATATTAAAAAATATATAAACCATAGATTATTTTAAATATTAAACCAATAACATAGGAGAGAAAAATTAAAGAGAATTGTTAACTAAACTTAGCATAATTTTATTCAATTATAAATTGAGCTTTTTAAATTATTTTTTTGTTTTTTTGTAACGACGTTTTTTTAGTTATTTTAATATTGTTTGTTTTTTCATCATTTAAAGCCTGAAATATTTAAAACGCATCTAGGCTGAAATGCGTTTAAGCTTAATTTAATTTTGTTAAATGTATTGTGTGTATGTTGTTATGTTCATTTTTCAAACTTACAGTTTTTATGCTTACTTTATTTAAATAATGAATAAAACAAAGAAAAACAATTCAATGGTTTATGTGGGTGGCATTTAAAATTAAAAAAATAGTATTAATATTAAAATTTTAATCAATTGTTTACACTACTACTTAATAAAAAATATTTACATTTGTTTTTTTTATTATGTATTACTAAACGTACATTAATGAAAAGCCTGCTGAAAATGACTATTTCTTAAATTTAGGGGCTTTTCAACAAAATTTGTTTGTTTGTTTTTTTACAGCTAAGGAATCGTAATATTACAATTTTTATACATTTTTTTTTTTTTTTTGTAATTCAATTATTATTATTTAACACAAATGCATTAAATATTATGTTTTATTACATGTTATTAAAATAGTATAATATTCTGTTTTTAAGTAAAAATATAAATAATAATCCAGTTTAAAAATAATTTTTTATTTTTTCATTTTTCAGATATTTAAAAGTGGGTTTTGATTTGCTCTATAATTTACTTCATGTAGTTAATATGGTTTTTTGTTTTTAAGAAGAGCTATTGTTGCAAAATATTTCTGTATTTTTAAACATTATTTTAAAAATTAAATTTGTAATATAATAAACATAACAAAGTTTTGTATAACTGCTATTATTACATACATATATATTATATATGTTAAATGAAATATTTTTAAGTATTAATGTATAAAGGATGTTTGTTTTCCGTAAATAGAAAATCAAACCTTACAAAAACACATAAGACTTAGAATATATTGGGGTAATTATAAAAAAAAAAAATATATATGAAAGAAAACAAGTGAAATTAAAAGCGTTTTTTATATTTTCTTACGTAAACGTTCTTCTGTTTCTCCTCGCCATTCGGGATCATTAGGATCATCATCTTGAAATGGCTCTTCTTCGGATGATTCTGCTTCACTATCACGATGATGTTTACGTCGCTGTCTGCCAACATATGCTCCATATTGATCACCATACACATCATCATCGTCATCATCATAAAGACCACCAACGCCACTAGCAGTGACATGTCCAACGCCTACACTATCGGCTGTCAGGTGATCATCATTTGGTGCTAAATGATGTTTTGGATAATCATCATCATAGTCTTCATCATACAATAGCATATCACCATTTTCGTTGCTATCGTCCGCTGAGATAGGTCTTAGATTTTTGGACGAGGAACCTTTTGTACGACGACTATTACTTGCAGCCGTTGTTGCTGTTGTTGTTATTGCCTCGCCACACATTGTTGAGGCTCTTGAGGTACGTTTTGATGTGCTCCCACTTATAGTGCGCGGATTTTTATTGTTGAGGATTCCTCCTAATCCCATAATGCCACCACCGCCACCACCTCCAGGAAGATAACATTCATCGAATCTTTTACTGTCTTCGCTATGATCGCTGGGCATAGCACGCATTAATTCTTCAAATTGTTCGTCGGACAGGGGGAATGTGAGTGGTTCATAGGGGGGAATAAGCTGAGAAATAGAATAATATTAATAAATATAATATTTATAGAATATAAGGCGCAAATAATACAGAAATAATAATTTCAACTCTAAAGATTGGTAAAGACTATTTTTCATTGAATAAAGAAGATTTAGTAACAAAAAAAAAAGTAGAAACGCACCACGACCCAATGGATCTTTTGTGCGCCCTTTATATGTGTAGCATGTCAAGTTGAGACTGCGATCACATAATACATGTTCAGATGTCTCATCAAGCAAAAGCTACAATGACTATTTTAAAAATTCCCTAAGATGTGTTGATAGTATCAAGGATCATAGCGCTCTTTAAATAGAAACTTCTGGGATTTTTATTTATTTATTTATAATTCAAGCAATATAAAAAGCCTTTCTAGCCTATATATTACAAAAGCAAATTCCTGAAAAATTATAAAATTATATAAAAAATAACAGACTTATAAGATACTCACAATTTAAAAAATATAAAATATATTTCCTAACTATTTGGCTCCCCAGCCATAATATAAAATATAATGAAAATGAAGAATCCCAAAGTAGCAGTAAAAAACAATTACTAAAATTGTGTCACCACAAAAAAAAAAAAATTAAAAAAAACTGCCAACACACAGTGGGACGAAAATTTTTCGGTAATAAATCTGTATCTCCAAAATTACTGCTCGGATTAAATTGAAATGTATGGATGAGTTGTAGACTTAAGCTTTCAGAAAAATCATCTTGTGATCGCCCTGTGATAACACAAGATAAGCTACAGGGTGTCAAATTTGACTCTCTCGAGTATGTAAAAGTTTAAAAAAATCGTTACTTCTACAAATGAAGTCGGATTTTAAAGATTTTTCTATTTATGTAAAGTGCTTGGCAAGATAAAGAAAAAAAATATGCTTACTCACCTAAGTTATCTCTTACAGTTAAATAGATATTTACAAATCTATTTTCTGATAAAATATCATCAATAAATTTAAAAAAGCCCGCGTGACATTTTTTTTTTTTTTTATTAATCGATAAATATTTAACTTTTTCCAAAATTCACCATTTTTGCCTGCTGTAGGGTGTAAACATAATTCAAAATTTCGTTATTAAACATTTTTGAAGCTTTATCTTTTGAAATATATAAAGAAAGAATTTTTTTCGTTAACGGAACTTTGAGAAAAAAGTTAAAGAATTGTATAATATTTTTGTAAAAAATACCCGTTTTTCATACTAATTTCAGAGTGCTGACTTGAATATTTTTTACGTCTAGACGAATTGAGATAATCCAAAAATTCTTTCAGAATATTATTTTGAAATATATAGCAAATCACAAAATATTTTTAAAAAATGTTTACCTCATATACCTCAGGACTTATTCCCGAAAAACGAAAGAAAGTCGAGGCAAAAAATCAAAAATTCAAAATTCAAGTGTAAATATCTTTTTAACTGTAAGAGATAACTTGGGTGAGAAAGCTTATTTTTTCTTTATCTTTCCAAGCACGTTACAGAAATATAAAAATCTTTAAAATCGGACTTCATTTGTATTAGTAACGATTTTTTTAAACTTTTACATACTTGAGGTAGTCAAATTTGACACCCTGTAGCTTAAACTCTTCCATACCTTTCAATTTATTCCGAGCAGTAGTTTTGGAGATACAGATTTATTACCAAAAAATTTGCGTTTGACCCCACTGTGCAATATTGAGATGAAAATATAAAAAAATATAACATGAATGCTCGTTATATTGCTGATAATTTCAAGAAATAGAATAAAACCAAAACCGATAACTACCATATATATAATATATACAGTGCTGTGCAGAACAAAAGCAACAAAAATAGGGTAAACCTATGAATAGTTTTATTTTTTAGAATATTTGGTTTACAACAAAAATAATTTTACGAAATTATATACATATTTAAGGATTAAGAAAAACACAAACATTTAAAGAACTTTAACTTTGTCTATTAACAAAAACTGAAATAAAACACACAATCTTCATATAGGAGTGTGCACAACAATAGCAACATATTAATATTTTGTTTCATTTTGTTCTATATTTTACATTTACCGTAAAATTTAGTAGTTTTAATGCGATTAAATTGTTAATTAATTTCTCTGGAACGATTTCCACTTGAATTTGTTGACTAAAAAACACTTTAGACTGCACTAATATTGAAGCTGCATAAAAAATCTTCCACAGATCTTGCGTCTGAGTATTACACCACATGGTTAAAAAATGTTAAGCAAAAATTTTAAGCAATGACGTTTAATCCAATCATTCAAAAGTTTTAAAATATATTTAGCATTTTTACCATGCTATGAATAACGAAATTTCCGTGCTTTTTAATAAACTATTAACCTAAAAATATCAACATTTCAATAGATTTTTAAGAAAAGGACATAGTTTTTTCGCTAGAATTCAAGTACAGTCTTTATTACATTTTTTCTCTGCCCAAACACATTTTTTGGAACTGTGCGGTTTAAAATGTACACTTTGACAATATACCGGTCATAGTGGATACATATAAATATTGTATTTAATTAAATAAAGTACTTTTCTTTTGTAATATGATTAATTTTGTTAATTTTAGGAAGAAAGCAACGCATTCATATGAAATTATAAATTGTTTCTTGTATAAAAACAGAAATAAAAAAATGTACCTTTATTGAATAAGCATTTCAGAGAGCAGTGCTATATTGCTTAGCCTGTAATTTCTTTAAATGCTTTCAATGGACTTTGAGTATAGTATATATAAAACCTTAGAGATTATATAACCTATCTATGTAGACAAATCTGTTTTTATAACGTGTTACCTATTTATTTTTAATAATATCTGAACGAAGTTTTTAGCGAAAGTCCTTTTACATGTACTGAAAAGTTATAATTTTTTAAATTGTGCTTCCAAAATAAATTTGTTTACCTTAATTACGCTATAACTATAATTTGTATTATAATTTGTATTATAAAACGAAGTTACTTTCCACTTTTCTTATTCCAAATGAACTTATATTTATTGCATGTCAAAAATTATAATTCTTATTAAAAAAACTATAAGTAAAAGAAAAAATAACAAAAATATGTGCAAATAATGCTGTATTCAGATATTTTTTAAAATAAATTTTAAAATTTTGTATAAATTTTTACAATTTTGTTGCTTTTGTTATATAGAAAACATACAATATTTTTCTCGTTTTTGCGAAAGAAAAAAAAATCACATCTTCTGAGGTACAAATGTTTGTTAGTATCCAAATGTGTTAACAATGTTATGAAATTAGTTTTGTTCTAAATTAAATACTTTAAAAAATAATGCAACATTTAGGATAACTTTAATTTTGTTGCTTATGTTCTGCACAGCACTGTATATCAAGCGATCAAAAATCCTTTCGAGAATTTTGCTATTGAAATTCCGCAAGATCGGTTCATAAATGGCGGAGATATGCTTAAAAAACGGTTCTTAAAACCGGTTTTCCAGTTTCTGAAGCATCTGTATATACTAAGGACTTCGTTTTTGCAAAGAAGGCTCGGACATTTTGAATTTTTGTGCAGAAAAAATGAAATAAAACGGTTCAATAAAAACTGAGGTATCGGGCAAAACGCATTTTTGAAGCCCTTGTTTAAGCTATAAATTTTTATTAGATCGGTCATAAATATTTTTATAAAATGTCGGTTTTTTTGAATTAACCAAATTCGTTCATAAACAACCGAGTTATGGGCCAAAAACTAAAAAAAAATCTGTTAATAATATAAATACACACACAAACATGTATATAAAGCATTCTAATGACGATTAGTGATTTTGTTGTTTTTTGTATAGGCAAGTAGTTTAGTTAGCAACAGCAGTGATATAATGATTAACAGTGTTCTTCTTGTTTTTATACCCTACACCACCATAGGTGGGTATGCGTTTGTGCTGATGTTTGTAACACCCAAAAATATTGGTCTAAGACCCACCTTAATTTATACCAATCGGCTTAGAATCACTTTCTGAGTCGATTTAACGATGTCCGTCCGTCCGTCTGACCGTCTGTCCGTCCATGTAAACCTTGTAATCAAACTACAAGTCGCAATTTTGGACAAAAATTAATGAAATTTGGCACACAGGTTTCTTATAGTCCGGGGACGAAGCCTATTGAAATTGGTTATGATCGGTCCATTATTTCACCTAGTTTAACGATCATAAAACCCTTAAATATAGCAATATTTTAATGAAATTGGGCATATATAAGTTTCATATAAGTCTAAATAGTGTGCCGATTTTTAGAAAGATCGGTCCATAATTGACCATAGCTCCCATATAAACCCCTTTTCAGAAAATCACTTCAACAGGTATAAATTCCATTAAAATGTGAGTATCAAGTTAATATTCGTCACAAATAAGTTTTATATAAACATAAATGATAGTTCCAAATTTTACAAAGATCGGTCCATAATTTACCATAGCTCCCATATAAGACCCTCTTTCGGGAATCACCCAAAAGTGAATAAATTCGTATAAATGTTAACATCGAGGTAATATTCTGTATTGGTATGTTTTATTTTACACTTACTGTGAGTATCGGTCCACATTTGGCTCTAAGTCTAATAAAAGACCCCTCCACGAATTATAATGTACACAATGGTGTAGGGTATCATATGGTCGGGCTTGACCGACTATATCCTTTTCTCTCGTTTGTATATGCAGTCAGTTTGTTTGTATATATGTACCTTAGGGTGGCCCTCTTTTATATGAAAGAAAATAAAAGTTTTTAAACTTTCAGTCTCACCCCCCAAAAATTTTCGAATAGCCCAAAAACAATAAAATACAAAGTTTCAGATTGATTCTGTTCAACTATAGACAATTCATTAGAACTTAAATTTTCCTCGGTTTCATATTTTTGAATTCCTCAGTTTATTACCTTTCTAAAATGACCAAAATGAAGAAAATTGAAAAACTAATAATATCATAGTTGTTAAAATCAATTTACGTAAAACGCGTTATTTTAGACCTAATTCACCCCAGTAAAATAAGATTTCACCCAAAACTATAGGGAGAGAAACGAAATTCGGCATATGGTTTCGACTTGGTATCTTATACATCATGTCAAAATTTTTCGGTAATCACTTGCGATCTGCCTAAGATATTCACGATCAAAATTCACAAAAATCTCTTGTTTTGCTTATAACTCAGCTACGTATTTTTTGCTATAACAACAATTTGGATAAATAAAATTATTTACAGGATATATAAAACGTAAATAGGAAACTACATGCCAAGTTTCGCTTCTCTCCTTCAAATACTGGTTGAAATTATATTTTTCGGGGTCTATTTGCCCAAAAATTATGTTATTAGTTATCCAATCTTCTTGATCTTAGGAATTTCATAAATCTCATATTGTGAGGAACTCAACAAGATATACAGTGGGGAGCACAAATGAGTACATGTTTGTAATTTGTGCATTTGACATTGCATAAAAATTAAAATAATAAAGCAAATACAAAAATTTTTTCTTTAATATATTTTATGTTTAGTATTTAATAAAATAATTTATAATTTAAAAACAAAAACATCAAACTATAAGAAAAAATCCAACAAAACGAAAACAACTCGCATGTACTCAGTTTTGCACCTGAGGGATTTTATACTATTTTTTAAATATTTTTTACAACAATAAAAATATATTGGGATATAATATATTGTAGTTTATAGATATGGGTCAGTAGATTATTATACCATTTTTAGAATTTTAAATATACCTTTAAAATCGGGAGCTATATCCGAAAAACCTATTTTCCGGACTTCGCGGACTTAAAATGTTACATATAAATACCAGATAAGAAATTATCCTTTTTAAAAAGTATATACGGATTTAAATTAGCAGCAAAACTATGTCGAATATTTAAGACACAAATTCAGTTTTTGAATTTTTTCTTCTATTATTTTGAATTTACATCTATTTTTGACCCACTCTTTATTAAAAGATATACATTTTTTAATACATAATCTAATTCTATGCTTCATTTGGAAAAACAAAAAGGTATCGCTTGATAAAATCGGACAAAAAAACTGGCAAGTCAAGAGACTAGATCCAAAGATTCTGGATAATTGAGATACAAAAATAAAAAATCAGACATTATAATAATCTACTGTTAGTCATAAACTGAAGAAATCGGGTAGACAAAAGAGGGTAGTGTTCTATAAGATCAAGTTATCAGAAGATTGAAGATCAATTTGAGACCGTGGAGTACATTATCAGTCACTGCCTAGTACAGTCGAACACGGTTATAACGAACACCGGTTATTACGAACTATGACTATAGCGAACACTTTTCTTCGGTCCCATTGATTTTACCAACATTTTCCATACAAATAACTACTTGTTTTAGATAAATAAAATTACACATTTCAAAATGTTTCAAAAATTTAAAAACTAACAGAAATAAATTTTATTTAATTCCCTTAAAATGATTGGATAAATAAAATAATTTTCATTAATTTTAATTTAAATTATCGGCAAATAAAAGATGAATTTTATATTTATAGTTGTTGACCTTTGAAACATAATATACAGTTATCGAAAATAGCTAATAATAAAATTGAAATTATTTGAGGATTAAACACTAAATATTAGAAAATCAATATTCCTCAAAAGGTAAATATCTCAAAACATGCCAATCTAAAAACATCGGTAATAAAAAACAAAAACATTAAATTAGTATAAAGAATATAATTAATCTCAATTTGCCATTTGTGAAATGAAGGATGAATACAATTAATATAATTATTAATATTGAAAAATCATAAATACCACCCATTTTCAAAAGAAAGAAATACGCTTTAATTCCAACGATTAGTATTGTAATGAAATACGTGAATTTTGTTAACAAAAATATATATACATATACAGTGAAAGCTCCCATAGGCGGACAGCGATCGTCACGCTGATTTTGTCCGTTATCGGGAGATGTCCGCCTATGGGATATGGTACATAATATTTTTTTACAAGGTGTAATTCCGTACTATATCTTTTTATTCCAAAATTCAAGATTGATTGTAATAAATTAACTTTTAAATATACATATTCTTATTTATACATATATATCGTCAACTAAAATGCAAAGGCCGTAACTACTTAAACATCAAATGCTGGTTTTATTTACTGGTTTATAATGTACTGACCCAAACTACATTTATACTAAAAATTTCATGTTCATATCTCCAAAAATTACATCAATATTGATAAAAGTCAAATAATCGTTACATTAAAATCATGAACGAAACAGTCGTAAAATTTGTTACATATAAGAAAAATTTTATTTGAAAGGTGTTTTATGCAAAATTTAAAGCAAAAAAAAAAAAAAAAAAAAAAAACCTAAAAATTGTGATTTCTTTTGCTTCTGCGGCAAATGACGTTTTGCATTTTCATTTAGACATTATTTGCAATAAATTATAATTTTATGGAATTTATGGCTACATTTCGATTCTATCCGTTTTCATTCCATTTCCTAAATTTACTTTCTAAATTTAGTAATTTTTTGTACGCGAAAAAAAGGTCAGACTTCTTTAAACAGCATTTTTACTAATGATTTTTCCACGAAATTTTAAAAATAAAAACCATGTTGAGCACAAGCTTGACAACAAAGTCTTCATTGGCAAGTAACTCTATTTAAAAAAGACAGGATTAACTTGGGAAAATGAAGTTGGTAGCCTGGCCTCGATCTTAAGCTGCGCCCAATTACTTTTTTTTATATGACTGATGACAATGTCGCTCTGCTTGTTGTGCAGAATTTCTATGCCCTTTGTTCAAAAAAGTTGTCAAGATTTGTAGGAATCTGTCGCCATTGTGTTCTCATCGAGACAGTGTTCAGTCTAAAAACAGATACTGTTCCATAAATAACTGGAACAGTATCTGTTTTTAGGGATCAAGATTCATTTTCTCTTTTCTAGTATGAAGAATTTTTAATCAAGTGTAAAAGTCAAAGTTAAATTAAAAAAAAAAAAATAGTTTTTGCTCAAAACCAGCAAAAAGTTAAGTTAACTTAAAAAAAAATGTAAATAAAGATGAAATATGAATGCAAACACGGACAAAAATTAAAATAAGAAGCATTTCATTATATAATGCCACCTAAACCATGGGACCTAAAAAATTGTCCCCCTACCGGAGCTGTCCGTCTATGGGAGCTGTCCGTTAAGGGAGCTTTTACTGTATATTAGGGTGGGTCAATTTGTTCGAGTGAGAAAAAAAATTCTAAGGAAATTACCCAAAGAAAGTATGGGTCTAAAATGAAAACCTAGCTCCCGCCGAGAGACATAAAGATTTTATTTTAAGGTATTTCAAAAACATTTCATAGATTTAATGGAAAACAACATGTTATCACTAAATCCAAATATAATATTAGATTGCTAGAATTTATTCTTTATTCTTGCTTCCAACTTTGTTGGAAGTATTTTGACATTTATACTAACGAGTAAACCGTTAACGGTGACTTAAATATTGTTTGCCACCAAACTAATTGCTTTTAACTTCACTTCTAATATTATCTTCGACTTAAGCACTACGTGCACCACCACCACAATACATTTATAAATTTGCTTATTCCTTCTACGAGGTAACATTTATTTGAAATAAACAGAGATCTACGTCTCAATTAAAATTGAATTTGGTCTGTTTTATTTCATGTCGACATATTTTGGATTGTGCCTAAACAGTGTGGGTCAATTTGTTTGAGCGAGAAAAAACGTGACAGGCGTATAGCAAAATCGAAATCAGCAAAAAACATTTAGAAAAGTGTATTTTGATAAAAAAAAGTCTTAAAGAAAAAACAAATATTTTTTTCCAAGGAAAATACACAGTTTTATTTACCTGCCACTATGTTTTCAAATAACTCAACATTCACGCAACTCTCTATTATAAAAACTTAAGTAGTATAGGAAATCTGTATAGACATACGGATTTAGGCAAAATGTTCAAAATAGCTTTCCAAGACTTAAGGTTTAACCAATGACCTTTAACCTTTATTTACAAAAAATGTGGAATGCCATTTTGAAGGTGCCCTCATTACCTATTATTTGAAACCTAATTTGGATTGAGATAGCAGTAATTATATCAAAACACTGTTGTTAAATTGAACGATTTTCCCCAATTTCCATGTCTCTCGGCGGGAGCTAAGTTTTGATTTTAGACCCATAGTTTCTTAGACAAGTTTTCTTAGAATTTATTGTAGATAAAATTTTTGCTATACGCCTATCTACAAAAAGAATTGACCCACCCTTATAATATATATATATATATATATATATATATATATATATATATATATATATATATATATATATATATATATATATATATATAGAAAGTAAGGGTCGTCCCTATTATTTTTTTGGATACTGTATATATAAATATATACATCAATATAGTGAATTTATTAATGTTTTTTATATATGCAATTAGCCAGCTGTAATAACCAAAAATAATAATCAGCTGTTTAACTGAGGTTACCTTATATAGATTCGCACTATTTTTAACCTTTTTCTTGACAAAAATATGTCTAATGTAGACTCTAAGTAATATAGTTGGACAATAAAAAATGTATACAGTTAATTTGCGGTCCACACGTGCCGTTTTCATGCTCGCACATAGAACAAAATATTGTGCGCACATGCATTTGGATAGTGTGGATCCAAGTTGTTCATGTTTTGTTCTTGTTCGCACACCGTTGTTCGCGCAATTGTTCGAGCAACTATGTCTGCCATCAAACGTCATTTTGTATACGGAAGAAGAGGCGCTGCATGTAAAAGTATCGAAACGACTCTGACGGCAAACAAAAAATTATGATTTGTTCGACAAATGTTCTGCCCACT